>JAPYZM010000823.1:0-43728 GCA_030522845.1 Psyttalia concolor
TCCCACAGAAAAAAAAAAAAAGAAAAACGAAAAAAAATCGAGTCAAAAACATCGAGAAAGGGCCGGAAAGAGGAGGAGCGGAGATAAAGAGCATTTTATCTCGTGGAATAACGGGCAAGTAGTGCGAGGGTGGAGTCGAAAGCGCAGAGAGGAAGAGGTTTTTTTTTCGCGAGTCGCTATCCGGCATCGAATCTTTCAATAAAAAATTTTGTAGCCCCTGAGCGGAGTCAGCGCCATTTTGTGAGTTTAAATGGAAATCCGCAGGCTGAGGGTTGAGAGAGGGAGGGAATGAGCGGGCGCCCCCTCCTCCTCCTCCCCCTCCCCCCCTCACCCGTTCGACCGAGGGTGTATGCCATGGGGGGATGAACGGGCTAGCACTCTTAGCATGCAAATTAAAGTGCTGCCATTTGAATGCGAATAAAACGGGCCTCGAGTCGTAGGCGTATGCGACGGGGGTGGGAGCGTTGACGTCGACGAGGCTGACAGATCGCGGCAGAGGTGCCTTGCGTGGTCAGGGCTTTCGACGGCGAAAAATACTGCCAACGGATGTGTTCGACGTTTTAATGTTTTTCTCCAAAATTGAAAAAAAAAACGTGAATAAACAAAAAAAGCGCGTCATTCTGGGGAAAATGCTTGTTTTTATGATTTGGTAGAAAAAAATTTATTCTACTTTTCGAGCGATGGTTTTTAGGGAACATAAATATTTCCATCGAGGTTTTTATGGGAATGGAAAATCTGTCATTTATTTTGAGGAAATGAAGCTGCGCGAGAAAATTTTAACAACGGTAACTGGAAAATCTAAAGGTGGTTTAAGGTTTCGGGGTTATTTTTGAGTAAATGGTGCCAAAAATTTACTCAACATTTAATTTAAAAGGATTGCTTCGACTCATTTCACGCGGAAAGAATTTTTTTTAGGAAAAATTACCGCTGTTTGCTAATTGTGTAGCATTTTCCATGTACCGGATAAATTAACCGATCGCATAGGAAAATTTAGGATCTTTAACAAAAATTATGCACACGTCTGGAGAATTTTTAGTGAGGGGTGAACAAATTTTACTGACAATTTGGGGAATTTTTCAGGGATAACTAAATAATTTTTATTAAGAAGTCAATGAATTTGATGAACGGTTGGATAATTTTTATCGTACCCCTCGATAACTTTTATTAAGCGGTCAACAAATTTGAAGCGGTACCGCAATTTTTCCCCGGGCGTCGAAAATCCTGTCCGATTATATGACTTAATGGTAATTTTCACTAAATTTTTCCCTCCCCGGGTCTCGAATTATTTTTATTCCTCCTTGATGAGGCTTTTTCGATATTTCTTCGCAGAAAATTATTTTTACTAAACGTTTTTTTTATGGAATAAAAGATCCCTCATTTATTAAGCGGAAATGAATCCCATTTTGGCGGGAAAATAGAACATCGAGATGATTTCGATTATCATCTCCAGTTATTCCTCACAGTAGACAGTTATGAAAGTCCCGGTGAAATTATTATTTCGGTCTAATACCGTTTCCACGGCTTCTGAGGGCGCTGAATAAGAAATCATATTTTTCCTTGAGCGCTATCAAGCACTCTCAGGCGGTATATATAGAGAGAGGGAGAGAGAGGAACAGCGAGAAAAAAAAAACGGGAAGATTCACCTGGGGTGTACCCGAGCGGGATTTAATGCGGCTTTATGAAAGGCCCGTCGTGAAAACTCTTAATTGCCGTCGAGACTGGGAAATTATGTGACTTATAAAAAAGTCGAGAGACAAAATCGCAGAGAAAAACTCAGGCCGCGGTTTGCGTCTCTCTTGATTACCCTTCCCCCGTTTCTTTTTATTATTTTTATTTACGTGGGTTATTGTGAGGGTGGAAAAAAAGTGATAAACTCGAGCCTCGAGATTTATTATCATTCACGGAGAAAACTCGTGAAATTTCTTTTATAAAAATGCAGATGTACAACTCTTTGGTGATGAGCAGAAATTTATGTTTAGTAATTAAACAATTTACTATTTTTTAACGTTTTAAGGGTTTTTACATATTTGGACGATTCGATTTTAGTTTCCAGAGCAAAGTCCGTCACTTTTCTTACATAATTAATTGAATTTTTTAAATTAATTCGTGTAATTTTCTTTTTTCTTAATTAGCGATACGTCAACTCTCCCGGGATGTGAAAGCTACGGAAGAATTTAAATAAATTAGCAAATTCCATTTATAAAAACGGAGATATACAACTCTTTTGATGAATTTATGTATTGTAGTTAAATAATTTACAAGTTTTTAACACTTTAGATATCTTAAAAACTTTGCGAAATTCGCTTTTTGTTTTCAATGGAAACTCTTCAATTTTCACACATAATTAATTTAATTTATTAAACTAATCGATTTAATTTTGTTTTTCGACTCTCAGGGAAAGTAAAAGCGACATAATTATTCAAATGATAATAATATATAAGAATAATTATTCGACTAAGTTTGGAAATTCCATTTTGAGAGCTCCAATTATGAGCCCCAACGAAATTTAATTTATAAAATCGGAGATGTATAACTTTTTTAAGGACGCTTTGAAATTTATGTTTAGTAATTAAATAATTTACATGTTTTTAACATCCGACATATGTCAAAGGATTACCAAAATTCTACTTTGGATTTGAGCGAAAATTTATTCAATTTTCTCGCCAACTAACGAGAGGTGAAAGCCACAAAATAATTCAAATAAGTTAGCAAATTGTATTTTGAGAGGCCTAATTGCCCGCTGGAGGCCCAAAATGATCCACTGGACAAATTTCTGTTGTAAAAGTTCATATATAAAACTCAAAACTAAAAAGTTAACAATTTTTTACCACTTTCAATACTAAAAAAAAATTGTAATTTCCTATTTTGGATTGTTTATTTGGCAGTTGAGTGGAGATTCATTCAATTTTCTCACATTTCGATACATGAATTCTCACGAGAGGTGAGAACTACAAAAGAATTCGCATAAGTTAGCAAATTCTATTTCAGAGGTGCATCGAGTTTAGCATTTTTCCTTTATATCCTCCGATTGTACTTATTTTTTTTCCTTTGACGCTCTTAACCTCGCGTCGAAAGTTGATTCCCTCATCCCTCCGGGGAATAAAGAAGACGGTGCAATCACTACTGCCGATATATACTATATCGTTTCCAATTTCACGGCGAAGATATGCCCAGCCCCTTCCGTATGCCCCCAGTAGAGTTGAGATTGTGATAAGGGGAAAATTCAAATGAGCCGAATCAATATTCAAATTCAATTCCTTCCTCTCACTTTCACAGCATCGTTCTGGTAAACGATGAGATCCCATCGGAAAATCAGGTACAAAAGCGACGAGAAAATGTTACACTTGATTTCTTTTCGTTATTGACCTCCAGTAGAGGGGGATTTAATTGTCAGGCATATTGGGATGTTTGGGAATGAGCTGTCTCATCCGAAGAGATTGATCACTCGATTGTTCGGTTTTCACTTTTCTACGACAATCGATCAATCCGTGTCTGGAAAATTATCGAGAATTAAATTGCATTTTTATTTTATCCATTTTAGAAAAACACGTCAGCTTCCGGTGGTTTATTCCCTGATTATCCGGAATTCCGGCACTGAAAACTGGAGTAAAGTCCTAAAATCAAGAATTAAAATTCACTTGAATTACTACTAACATTGAAAATCCCTAATTTAATTAAACTTTTGTACCGTTCAATTGTTGTAGACAAATTAACGGATTTTGCAAACACTCCCCGAATGAAGAAAAAAATTATGAAAATTTTATCCAGTACTTCTCAATTGGTGATGAAGTATTTCTTGACAATAAACAACGAAAAAATTAATATAAGTATTTCTACGAGCAGTAGAGTTTCCCCTAATATGTAGAATTGCTTCCCGGATTTCTCGGGATTTTTTCACTGAAAAAAAATCTCCACGTGAATTTTGGGGAATATCGTAGAATATAAATAAAAAACTTCCAAATTTTTCATCCCTTTTACCGTAATTTTTCGATTCATGTGCACACATCGAACATTTGGAATTCATATGAGGATATAAATCGTCCCTGGACAATGGTCATCCAGGATAGACAAAATGTCTTCCTTCAAATCCTCATAAAATCCCGACTACATTCAGTGAAAAATGAGGTGAAATATTTCAGCAAAAATTTCATTAACAAAAAGTGATATTTCAAAAAATTGAGGAATTTCATTCCCTGGAACAAAGCATTATTCGATGCAACATTTAATTGAATATATCTGTATACATCTGTACTGCATAGATATAGAGGAGGGAAAATCGTATACGGTTTGGAGCATGATTGAGAGGAGTGCGCGGGAATATAAACGAGATCGAAGTTATACGGGACTCCGGGAGAGTGGAAGGTGGTGTCATGAATAAAAGATGACAAAACCCAGAGTAGAATGTTTCGCACGCTTTGGGTGTGCAATGGTTATGGGGTAGTGTATAAGCTACGAAGGCTCGATGATTGATAGAACTAATATATCCCCCCACCAGTAGCCTAGATCAGCCTGATAAAATTCGGACGGCTGAAGACACATGCAGAAAATCCTCAACGTAAATTACGCTTTCTCAAGCTCAATTGACGTTTCGTTGAGCGTTATTTATTTAACAACACAAATTGGAGAATTCGGTATTTCAATTTTTATCGATTTTGCGGAAAATTATTGCCAACTAACGATTCGATTTCGTAAACGAAAATCGTTAAGAGTTAGTGGTAAGTGAATCGGAAAAAAAATTTCAGATAAATTTTGATTTTTTTTCGGAGATATTTTGTTATGAGTAGAGGCAATTTTGAAGGGGTTACTTTGGGGCAATTTTTAAGGGGTTGTTTGGGGCTCTCTACAGACCCAGCAATTGCCTTTGCGATTTTTTAAAAGAAAACTATAAAAGAGATGGAGACCAGAAAAATTTGGAGACAATTTCTCTAAAAATTTGAAAAATCCACAAAAGATCATCAGGAAATTGTTAATAAAAAATTTACAACGCAATATCAATGAAATCGTATAACTTCTCCAGACAATATAATTTTTAAGATATATTTAAAATGTCAAGCGAATTTGTTTCACTAAATTTGGAAAATTGAATACTTAGAATTTTTTTTGTAATGGACTATTCAATTTAAAAAAAATATTCTCCGGAAACTTTTGAGTGGCTTAACCTGTTAAGAAGTGGCTGAACGATAATACCGGAAGCGTATAATAATCTTCCACTGATATTGACGCTCACCCTTCCATTTCCAAAGACAATCCATTGTTCGGTGCTCACTCAATTAACAGGTGCAAAATATCTAGACTAGAGTGAAGAGTTGATGAAAGTCGGCATTTTCTTGTGTTCTGTCGGTGCCTTTCTGTCTTCAACATGTAATCGGAGACTGTTTGGCACCCAGGCAGACCTCAAGGCGACTCATAGAGTGACGACTGGGAAAAAAAAAACAGGTGGAAGGAGCGAATGGGAGTCTCGAGTTTCAACGCAAACAGACCCCAAACTGTTTGGAGGAGTTGGTCGGTTGATTGGAAGATAAATCAATTGGCCATTATGTGATCTTTCATCGCTGATTAACTGATCAGCCAACCCTCACGAGCAATTCGGAAAATCGAGCTCACAGGGAAAATTGTTTGAAGCCCTCCAGAATTTAAAAATTTTTAATGTTAACAAGTGATATCATTTCTGGAAACGATATCCGAACACTTCCATTTCGCACGAGAAGTCAGGAAAAATTTAATTAATTTAATTTAATTAATTTCCCTACTGAATTTAATTTTTTTAATCATTCTAGACTTTTACATCAAATAAAAGAATTTATATAGCCTTCCACGTTTTTATGACGTCGATTTAAAATTTACAAAAATTTTTTTACTGGAAAAACTGATAGTCCAGACTGAGATTTGCACTTGAGACTTTTTAGTCCGAAATAAAAATTTAAAAAGAAATACTCAACATGTTTATTTTGGCAAATTAAAACAAATTTCAAATCCAACAATATTTGACACATCCTAACTATATGAAAAATAATATGTAAGAAATAAAATTCGAAATTATCATATTTAATGACGATCCATCATCTATTTAGTTTACAGATCAAGGTGATTAAGTTTATGGAGCAGTCAGGATACGATCATGAGGAAGGGAAATGGTAAGTTCCACCAAACTTATTTAAAAGTCAGCTTCTTTTCAAAACTTATTAAATGATAGTTGACACCACTTATTCTCTTTAATTTATTATTTATTACTCCTCACTACTGCTCCTCGTAGCTACTGCCCCCCCCCCTCCGCCCGGGGGGCGCGGAGCCCCCTAGTATCAAATATTAATGTAAATATTTAATATTACTATAGATGATCGCAAGCTACGCACGCGGATCACCACGTTTGCGGCGCTGTTATATGAATTTATATTTCGTTTTTCAATGATATATATCAGAATATATAAAATTACAATCTGAATCAGACTTAGGCTCAGACGTAGACTCAGACTTAGCCTCACATACGCTCCAAAAACCCCAAAAATGGATCCGACTAAACCGGCTTCATAAAACGTTCCATTGGATTAGTTTAGAATGGATATAAATACAATATAAAATAAAAATTAAATGTTTAATTGACAAAATAATAAGTTCTCTCAGGATTCATCTCTACTACACTCCACAATTAGGAATCAATCGGTGCAGACTGAACAATTTTTTTCCCTCCCGCCTGCAAACGTCGGGAAAAATATTGAAATCCATAAGTCACTCTGACAATGTTTTAATGTAACGTCATATCAATAGTAGTTCATATAATGACGTGAGATGTGAAAATTCAAATATTGCCGGGTGTAAACATTAAACTGAATAACGAGAAACGGCCGGTTCGAAATATGAACAGCGGGCATGATTTGCGGCCTCGTAAACCCGTTCATAACGAATAATAATGTCACCCAGCCGTGCCCCCCTCCCCTCCCCCTCGAGCCGCCCTCTTTCCTTTTCGCTGGCACCTCAACCCCCTCACACCACCGGCAACTTGCCTTCAGCCAATGTCACCGTCGCCGTTTCCCAGCTCTCGCAAAATCCTCCTATAATATCACCCCGCGACTTTTTTCATGTCTCATAACGCCTTCTCCCCTGGAAATTAAACAATAAAATATACGACACTGAATGTACCATTTTCACTTGCGGCTTTTCGGTTGATACATCAGCTCCACTTTCTGTCGTACTTTCTCTACCCCAGAGTTTTTCATAATGTAACGGGGGAGAATAATGATCGGGAGGAGAACTACATTTTTGGCAAAAATTTATACTCTTCATCGGTAAGAATTCTTGTTTTTTTTTTAATATTATTGGAAAAGTGATAAAATATCGAAATGCTTAAAGAATTTTTATTACAAAATATTAAATATTGAATTAAATTGATGATCAGGGGGAGAATTACATTTTTAGAAAATAATTTATAGCCAGTGATCGGTTAAAATATTATTTTCTTCAATATTATTGGAAGAATTATTGAATATCAAAATGTTTAACCATTTTCCCTGGCAATTATTGAAGTTATGAGTACTGAAAAACTATTGCGACAATATTTTTCTTGATAACGGTAATGAAATTGATTGTATATTGACTCAAACTCAATTACTTTTGACAATTTAAAATTATTTTTATATTATAGAATTTCAAATCGACGACTGGTAATTCTAAGGTACTAAACGCAGAGATTATGAACTAATCATGAATATTTTTTTTGAAAATGTCAACCGGAGAAATTAAAACAATTTCGGCTCAGCCCCTCAAAAAAAAAAAATTACCTGGACAGTAATTGCAATTAATTCGAGTAAAAAATCACTTAAACTTAAGCGAACTCCATTCCAACAAATGATGGACTCCATGCAATGAAATGATTCTCTTGGGATTAAATAACAAATTTTATTTATGTCTAATAATTGATTTCTTTCAGTAAAAAAAATTACTTAAAGATTTTTATTTGATTTAAAAAAGCCGTTTTTCTGGGTGTAAAGCTCAATCTGCGGATTTGCATGGGGCATACTCTCCTAATAATGAAGATGTCGTTTTAATTGCCGGTTCGTGTGAGCAACTGGCTAATTAACGCACTCAGCACCACTCGGATTGCACTCGCTGATGTTGGCTCCTTGTACAGTCTCAGAGCCGAGTAGCTAATTTCGTTCAGTGATGTTTATCTTCACAGCGGGATTATAAAGATTACAACTTATTATTCTGCATCTCAATTCATGATGCATAAATGAGCACTGAGTGACGCGTCGAGTAATTCGTTAAAACCCACTCAAAGACGTTTCGGACACTTGATTATAATACTTGAGAGCAAAATGTGCGAAAGTGTGCTTTGGTACTTTAGATCGTCTCGTTTGTCGTTTATTAATTTTTCACTGAAAATTAGGGAGCGGTCCAATTAAGGAGCTCAAGCGGAGGCGAAGGGCATTAGCATCCACCCGAGTCTGTAATTTGTGCCTTTCTTAATTAAATCATCCGTTAACCGAGCTCCGGGCTCTGTCGAAATGATTCTCTTCGTTTTTTTTTGCTCTCTCTCTTTCTCGCTTTCTCTCTCTTGGCTCTTCACATTCATTTTCGCGTGCTCACATTGACCACTGGGTCCCGCCCCCTTTCCCTGCGGCTCAAATGAGATTAATATCGACTAATTCGCGAATTACGCCCAAATTTTCGACGGCTTTTTCATTGAAATGCCTTCAAAAATTCATCAAAATTTTACTGCCAACTTTTTTTCAATTTCCAATGATATTAATTATATTCAGTCTGCGCTCGGGAATTTTTCATTTGATTTTACTAATTAGAAAATTATAAAAAAATAAAAATTTCACTGAAATGACTTTCCCTGAAATTTTTTGTTGAATTAAATACGTCAAAATTTTCCGAACAGTCTATCGAAAAGAAAAATCGCTTACTCACGAGCTAAGATTGATTTAAAATACTCAAATTGGGTCTGCTTCACCAGAAGAAATGACTCCAGCGGTAAAAAAAATTGGATGAAGTTGAAAAAATTGTCAACGAGAATTGAATGAAAAAATCCGAGAGGAGCGAAAAGAATCGAATGGCGGAGAAGGGCCTCTTCGGGTAGAGGGCAGGAGACAAAAGTTGGCCTCGCTGAATGCAGCAACAATGCCACGGCCCCCCGTACTTCGGACTCTAATATATTGCCACTGGCCGTCTCTGACGCAAAAGTATTGGGGGCCTTGTTAGACTTACCTGTATAAGGGCCTGGCTTTGCTGGAAGACCCATACCATGAGTTTCAACAACCGTCGCGTGCTCCAGCCATTTCTTCAGTTTCCACTTTTATCCGAATCCCTGAATTTTACTCCTCACTCACGAGAATTTTAATGCCAACAATTGCCAACTTTGATCACTCCTTCGGTTCTCAGCTCTTCGATTTTTTAAAATTGTTTGTTTCGCACTCCCGACGAGGTCACAATCTTATTTTCCGGTGCTTGGCTTGGTCAAGTTTTTATTGGTTAAAAATAGATGGAATTTTTAAGCTCACTCAAAATTAATTATCACTTTCGGAATTTTACAAAAGTATAAGAAAAAAATTTATTTAATGTAAATATGATTTTAGATAATTATTTTTTTCAAATTGAAAATGTCTCGATTTTTTGCGTATTTAAATGAATTAATTCAAATGTTTTTTTATTTTTTTGGTGGATATAAAAAAATGTGGGCTACAGAAAATGTGCAATTAAAGAAAAACTGTCAAGATATTTTTGGATAAAAATTGATGGCAGAAATTCTGACGTCTCGAAGTTTTAAATCCACTTTCAAAGTTAATTATCACTTGCTGAATTGTCCAAATGTCTGAAACCAAATTATATTTAATATAAAAAAGACTGCAAATAATTTTTTTTTCTCGTTGACAATGTCTTGATCATTGGCGTATTTAAAATAAGGAATTTTCTTGCTTTGATGATTTTGGCGTTGTATATAAAAAAAAGTGGGCACAAAAATTTATTGGTTCAAAATTGATGGAAATTTTGACGTCTCGAATTTTTAAACTCCCTGTCAATATTAATTATCACTTTCGAATTTTCCAAAAGTACAAGAAGAAAATTTATTTAATTTAAATATGACTTTAGATAATTTTGTTTTTCAAACTGAAAATGTCTTGATTTTTGGGCTATTTGGGGGAATTAATTTTCATGCTTCGATTTATTTTTTACTTGTACGTAAAAAAAACTCAAAAAATGGCGCAAAACATTTCTGATTACTCCCTTAACTGCTGAACTTTTTGTTATTACATGAAATTGTGTTAATCTTTATGATGCGCACGTTCCTCAATTTTGGCCGGAATGAATGGGCTTTCGTTGGCAATAAAAATCTGACGCCTGGTAATCTCTGGCTGAATGGCTGAGCCTCTCTCTTCCGAGGGTTACAGCGATAAATAAAAGCATACGTCGTTTCTTTTTCTTCACTCCTCGAGATTACATATATACTCGGGTGTGATTATTGATATTAAGGGTGGAAAAACCCATCACAGAGACCCCGATCTTTTTAATAAGCCCCACGCATTTTATCCCCCTAGCCCCCCTCCCTCTCCCCTTCCGGGCTGATGATATATCAGGAGCCCCCGCGCGGGCACTGGGTGGCTTCCTGGTGGGAAAATAACTCTGTCCTTTTAACCGCCTCCCCCATGCCGAAATAACCGCGTGTAATCTCGGTGTTACGATATTACTCCTATTTGCATATGGAATGACCCCGACGCTTGTGTTTGATCGTAAATTTATTGCTAACGTATTGAAATGTTGCGAGTGATACATTAGGGGTTTCATGGTGAGAAAATACACTGACTGAAGTCGCCAGTAAAAATTATTTACTGCACAAATCTTGAGATTTCGGGCCAATAATTTTGAAGAAAAGTCAAAATTATCTGCTGTACAAACCGCAAGGCCTCTCCCTAATAATTTTGAAGTCATTAAAAATTATTTAACCCATTGGTAATTCGTGTACATTGTGGAAATTAATTTGAGTGTTTTTTGGAGGCTCGGGACAATTGCGGGCTGAGAAATTGAACTCTAATTAGATATCAGTGAGACAAGTAAACAACGAAAATTGACACGCAAAGTCTAGCTTAAAATCTTGTCCGAGGAATATTTGATTGGTCAAATTATATATTTTTTTCTTCAGTCGATATAAATTTGTTATGTTGTGGATACACTGAAAAATCTGTACGTAATAATAAATACCAGTTTTGGAATAATAAATACGAGTTTTAAGATGGAAATTATGATTTTGTGGTCGTGAATTATAATTTGAGAAATGTTAATTACGACTTTGAAATCGTTATTTACGCGTTAATATAGTTAAATGCAAATTTTAGAACGTAAATTCATCCATCCATTTTTGTTTCTTTTATCTACGCTCAACTTATTGACTTTACATTTTCGACAAATTAAGCTAAAAATGGAAATAAATTTCCCTGAGGCATGATGGATGTTTACATTTCAGAAAATTTCTTGATGTGATAATGGGGCTTAATCTAATAGGCACTATTATCACCTGCCTTATCAAACTACGTCAAGACCGTAATAGATAATTAATGGGAAATCCTTGCTATTGACGTAAATCCGATAAGTTTTAATGAGTTTTTCTTCCGCCTTTCACTTAAAAAAACAATATAAATTAGATATTTGAAGAAACTGAATGTCGACAAGTTATGTAATATTTGAAACCCGAGAAGTCGAGGAATAAGAGAGGAATTTGAGGAATATTTCGGAAAAAATTAAATACAAAATTCAAATTTTTTTTCCTCAGAGTTCCCACGAACAATTGGAAAATGAAAATTAATGGTTCAAGTAATGAGTTCATTTTTAAAAAATGTCTTACAAAGTTTAATTTGTTTTGAACTGCTCAGTTCAATTTTTTTATTGCGTACTAAAGATTATCTGGACGTGTGTATAATGTTCGGCAAACTTCTTAATTTTTAATTTTTATTGGGCAGTCAATAAATTCTACTTACTGGTTACGTAATTTTGTATAGAAAATACCGTGTACACCGCTACTTCATCGAATTACGTTTGACAATCGGTCATGAATAATATTTAACTGATTTTTTAAATTGAAATATATTACCGATAAAAATTTTTTATCGCTTCGTTTGAATTAAAATGAGAAGGCAAATTTTGCCTCGGCTAGTTCCATCAATCACGTTTCGTTGAATTATATTTTCATTCGAAATATTGGGTACTAATTGGAATTTGAAAGTCATCGCGTATAATTAACAGAATTATTTTGAAAAATTAGGATAAGATAAATTTACTCACAATAATTAACGGCTGAAGTAGTAAATTTTGAACTGTAATGTTTATCCCCATTTGAAATCTAAAACATAACTTTCTCTTTGTGAAGATTCCTAATCACTAAAAAATTGATAATAATTTTAAAAAAGTAAACTCTGGAATTCTCGTTTTTCTGTTGCTCAAAAAATTTCGAATTTCCTTGAATTCCTCCTCAAAAAAAATGATCAAAATTTCTCTCAACCAAACTATAAAATGTCATTGTCCCCCACAACCCAAAGAGATCGCGACCACGTCCAAAAAATCAAAAACATCTCCGGAAAAACAACAAATCTACCGTTCGACACTTTACGAGAATGGGAGTCAATTGGCGAAATGCGAGGGGTTGTTCCCTCCGGTATAATCCACCCGTGGGGCACGCGTCGAGGCATATGCCCCCAAAAATGATCATCTATTTTTTCTCTCTCGCGCGTGTACCCTCAGTCTTTTTTTCTCCCCCCTCCCCCCCTCCCAGGGGTCACACGCGGCATTTATAAAGTGTCGCTCAAGAGTTAATCCGGAGTTAAGGCCGCTGGCAAACAAGATTACTCCTCGCCACGAAAAAAAAAAAAAATCCCGCATAACATGCTTCCACAATTTTTTGTTTAACTTTCGCACACTAAAAATCATGAATGATGATGGCCACGGATTTCGTGAAGATTAACGAGGAGACGAAAAATGTGGGAAGTCGAGGGAAATACCATCTGATGGTTGAAGAATGTGAAAATCCATTTCCCATAATTTTCCATCTCTCCCGTGGGCATTTCATTAGTCATTGACTCGTTGACGTTTGCCCGAGCAACTGATATATTTGTTTTCTCAAGAGTCACCCGAAATAGGACCATCAGTTAGAGAGGAAGGCATTTTTTTTTTATGAAGATCGAAGGGTCGAGGTGACTTGTGAATCCGTCGATGGGTTTTCTAGAGCCTCAAGACACGGGACCGAGAGCGAAGATAATGGGTTTTGCGGCCGAAAGGGGGCGAATGAGGGGGCCCAGGGGGGGAATGAGGCGCCGGGAGGATTAAAAGACAAAGGGGGAGGGCACACTATACGAAGCGGCATGCGCGCGAGACCTTGGTATACTAATTACGCCCGAAAGTACGTAAAAGAGAATGAGAAAAAGAGAAAAAATAAACAACGAGAAAAACAAAGAAAGGTAAACGGGCCCCTCGTTTGAGAAAATTAAATAGGTTTAATTAAGCCACAACCCGTCGAAGATACGTATTTAAATTAGCCAAAAAAACAACAGGAGAGCGAGGGGGCGAGTGAGGGGAAGGAGGGGGAGGGCTATGCACACATGCTTGCGCACGTTCCCGACGTGTTTATATTCGTAAAATGATAGAGACAAGTTCCGGCTAATAAAATGCCATTTCTTTTTTTTTTCCCCCGGCCATTCCTCCGGCTAATTACTCCCATCAATTTTCATATTTGTTGGCTATAGCTTCGGTGTATTGAAAATAAAGCAAATGAATAACTTAAAATTGCGTGTGTCCACGCCCAGAATTAATGGGACATATAAAGTGGAGGGGAGAAGACAAGGGAGGGTGGCTTGAAATCGTTTTCTCAGGGGGGGACTGGGCGGAGGGAGGTGGGGGGCGGCGCACGAAAGCAAAGTCCCCACTAATAGAGTCGTTCCTGGTACAGTCAACACAAGTATCATTCACATTCGATGGATATAGTCGCAAACAGGTAGTGTATGTACCACCACAAATCATAGGATTAGAATTTTAAATGATCCTCCACCCACTGCAGTGGGAATCGCCACGCGTTTAGGGACGAAAATCGAGATCAAATCTCGATTTAGAATCTTTCGAGGCTGCACCTTGAACGAGAACCGCCAGATACCGGTGTCTCGCGATTGGGTAAATGTGGGGGGATACTCTGGGAGAAAATATAAAACCCGGGGATGGGGGTATTTGAATAACGGCTATTGTGATTGTACGGCCCTCGGTGGATATTTATTGGGGACTGGAAATTTTATTTGAAATTTGGAGAGGAAAATTTACGGAATTTTTCGGTTGTGGCAAATGTTTCGGGGGGTTTGCACTGGATAATTTGGGGCAGTCGAGGAAATGGAAATTTTTAGGAGTTTCAGAGAATTCTACTGTTTACTCGTACAATTAATTGATAATTTCTAATTTTTTTATAATTTCGAGCATTTTGGGTGTCATTAGAATTACCTAGCAGGAAAAAAAAGTGTTAACTCGCAGGGACTGCAGAGAATTAATTAATTAGTCCCTAATTTTTAAAGGGCTCCCAAGTTGACCTGGGCCCTTGGACCTTCTTCTAAATTCAACTGTCCAACATTAAAAATTCAATTATCCTCATGTAACCTACTCATGTAACCTATTGCATACAATTTATTTAACACTAGAAAAATATAACTCAGTCTATGAAATATTTATTAGTCAACCAATAACTGAAAATTTCTCCACGAAATCACTTTGTAATTCTCGTCCAAAGAATATACATTTTCTTTATCGTCAAAATCACGTTTTTAATCAATTGTAATAAACTCCAGCGGTAAGAGTTTATTATTTGAATTTACCACACGCCGAAGACCAAACCGATAATTACCTTTAATCGGGATAACCTCCAGATAGTGAATCCGCCCTTGACTATAATAATAATAATTTATTTTGGCATGTATGCCCTCTCGGGCTTTTACATTTTGCCCCCCCCCCCCTGACCGCTGGTAAATTACATTTTTTCAGTCAAAAAATTGTACAAAAGGTTACAAATTTACTTTCGCATTTTAACATTTTTCAATAAACATGAGAGCAACCGAACGAAACATACATAATAATTCTACAATGGTACTGAACAATAACGAGATATAGAATCCTCCCTTACCTAAATAAATAAATTCATATGCGACAATTGTAAAGATAACTAAAAAATAAATATCCCTCAATCTACCCTTCAATGTTTCCCAGCTCAAGTCTCTCTACCCCGGCGCATCATTGCAAAAATATCGGGAAAAACTGATGCTGTTGGTAGGAAGCGAGGGGATAAGGCTTCATTAAGAATAAAACGGAAAGCGGAAGAAATGGCATAGAGACATGGCTCCCCACCGCAGTGAGACAACTAATACCAGCCTAACCGCGAGGATCGACGTAACAACGGCGTGGTTAAGGTTGCACACACGTGTCCAATCAGTGTGTTTCTTTATCGTGTGGGGCCTCACTCGTTGAGTGAGCCATGGGGCACAGGGCCCTCCCGCTCTCCCCCCTCTCCGCCCCACAAGTGGTCAAAGAAAAGCCTAATCAGCATGCGTCCCGTCCAGCCAATTAGAAATACTCGTCTGTTTTACCGACTGTCACGGTGGATCGGTGTATTGAGTTGTATCGGCCGAGTTATGTGCTCCAGCTTCGTTAGTGTGCACCTTAAGCCGAGGGGAAGAGAGAAAAGGATGCTGCGCGGGAGGGGCGGGAGGGCGAGGAGGGCTGGGAGAGGAGAGGGACTCTCGTTGCCGTTGCCGCGGCGCTCGAGTTGATGCCGTATGGTCAGCGTGCTTGATTTACGACCAGGCTCGCCATGGCTCTCCCCGTTCAATGGTGAAAAGAGTAGTTGGATGAGGAGAGACCATGCATCCATCGGCTAATAGTCTCTTTGCTCTGAAAATATTCCACCAGACTCTAATTGGAATTGATTAGGAGAGGATCCTTGGGCACAATCACAGAATCTCGGCTACCTCTGGTCAATGGATAATTCAGAGGGTGTACGGCTGATACATTTATTCAAAAATCATCAAATCTATTTTTGTTTTTTTTCGTCGCTTCGATCATCGGCGGTTATGCCGGGGAGACAATGGTAAATCATGAGAATGGAAAATGGGAGTGCTTTGGGAGGTCTTGTGGCCGGCGCGAGTTTTATCACTGGCTAAGGGGAAAAGTCCATTGCGCGGAGTATGATCGGACCGCAGCGGTGAGCGGGTTTGGTTTTCAGGGGAAATGGACGAGTAGTCGAAGGTTTGGGAAGTCCTTGGAATTAAGGCGACGAGATCAACGGACATAGGAGGAACAATTCTGCGCAGTAGAGGAAATTTTCATCACCAAATTGTTGGCCGGCGGTTCCTGGATAACGGGCTGGAGGTGCCTGGGGCCTGATTGCTAAAAAGAAGCCAATGGGGCCCCTTATTTTGAGGGATCCAGTTGAACCATTCGGAAATGTTCAAATAAAAATGACAAAATCCCTGAAACCCAGAGGAACAATTCTGGGCACTAGCGGAAATTTTCCAGTAATTTTTCACTTTACAAACGGGATCTGAATGATGAGAAATCCTGCCTCCACCGGCTAATAAAGTCCTCACTCTGCTAGTCCTCCGCCGGACCCTAATTGAAATTGATTAGAAGAGGGCTAAAAGAGGGCGGCTCTACCCCCAATCAATGGCTAATTCCGAGCAATCCGGCCGCTCCATTTATTCCAAAATCATCAAATGTCATCAGCCCCAGTGGCCGTGGAATTGGTTAATTCAGTCGTTTCACTGATAAAGGGCCGGATATGCCCTGAAGCCATTGATCAAGGCTGACGAGAGGAGACAGTCCGACGAATGTTATTTTATTTCCCCTCTCATTTCTCACTTCTTTCCTCTTCCTGTCTCAGTCGAGCGCTAACGAGCCTGTTAGCATCAATTATTCTAATTAATATTTACCCTAGGCCTTGGGGGCCTCATGGGCAACTCGGGCTTTCACCATCTCCTGATTTGTTGCTCCGAGGGTGACTTGCCGTACAATTTTTTTGACTAATTATTCAAGTGAATTTCTCTTATTTCTCCCGATCTCACTCATTTTTGCATCGCAAAGGGAGGGGGGGAGGGGGGTGGAGGGGGAATTGAAAGGACTGGGGGGGACTACATCAGAGGAAATGAGTGGGTGGCGGAGGAGGCATTACACAGGATAAAAAGAAACAGAGTCCTCCGAAGGTAGGCAGACTGAATTATCGTGATATTTAAATTAACAAATGACATTCCGCATTACCATAGCTGTCCACAAGAGTTGCGGGTACTTTCGAATCCCCCTCCCCCCCTTTTCCCCCCCATCAGTGATGGCCGAAGAAAGGACAAAGAGACTAAGAAGCTCTCGCTGCATACACCGCCTCGTGAACATCAGTGGACGTGTACGACGAAAAAAGCAAAAGAAAAAAAGACAAGCATCGAAAAAAAAAAAATCATCGACCAAATACAATCGCAAGCTCGCAATTTGCATTCCTCACTTTATCATTTGCAAATCATCGAGTCGCGGTAGACTAGAGTGAGGGAGAGAGACTCCCAGTGGTGGAAAAAAAAAAAAGTCATCTCCAGTAGAGCAGAGAAAACTAGAAAAAACCGGGGTCAGAAGAGAAACAACAAAAACTTATCGACAAAATTTCTCTCAAACGAATCGATACTCGACCGATTCCTGGTATCGAACAAAGGATGTATTTGGATATAGTAGCCATTTCCCAGTGGATAAAGGGGCGAAAAAGCGGGCGCGACGGAAGAATAAGTTTAGTATAGAACGGAAAAAGGACTAATAAATAAAAAAGTGGAGGAATAAAAATGTAGAGGGAGGGCGAGAGAGAGAGAGAGAGAGAGTGGTGTGTCCCGGCAGCATTTGAGGGCACCCCTCTCTCTCTCTCTCTCTCTCGCTCCCTCTCCCTCCCTCTTTTTCTCAAGCGCGCGAGATCTGCTCGCTAAGATATCGTAGTGATCTGTGAGGCCTGGTGTGTGGTACCCCTTTTGCGAGACTCTCCTGCACGCTTTTGCACACGGCGAAAAGAGGCGAACTGCGATAGGGTATATATGCGCAACTTGAGGAGAGAGCCTCTTGGGGCTCTCTCTCTCCCCCTACCACAAACCGATTCTTCTGCAGACCCACACATTGAATGGGCTGCGCTATATACCAACAAGTCGAAGAGAGACCCTCCAAGGCGATCAGCGTCGCGGCTGCGCGCGGATTGAGACGTCGTTGCCTCTTTGTAAAACCACCGGGGGAAAAAAAAAACTGAGAAAAGGGAAAAGAAGAAGTGAGACGGAAGGCAGCGTATATAGCGTGATGCTTTTGCTGGGAGAGAGCACCTCTTACTCCCGTCTACCCAAAGTGTATTTACGAGTAACGCTCTGAGTCCTCCCGGGCCTAGCTCGATTCAACTGAGAGAGAGAGGGCCGAGAGAGGCCGGAGTCCGGTGTGTTGGTGCATTTGAATTCGAGAGATAAAATGAGAAGAGGTGGACGTGCAAGATACAAGCGAGGACCAATGGGACTTTGTAGAGGGGGACAGAGGATAAACAAAGGATTGGGTTGGAGGAGGTGGATGTATGGGATAATGCTCGGAGACGTTCGACGTTTGCCTCCTTACTTTGGTTTATGCCGAGATGCCAGCGACTTCGTGAGGATTCTATCGCTTCTGAGAGTCAAGAGACATTTGAGGATTTTTTTTTTAGGGCTCGGGGGGAGGGTCACTCGGATGTCTCGTATTGCAATTTGAAAAGCTCTATTTAAAGTCTAATTATCGCTCCATGTTCATTTGAGGAGCGACGTTCAATAAAAATTCGCGGTACAATTTACGGAAGCTGGTGTGAATGGTTTTCAGCGGATTTTTATGGGAGTTGAGGAGAATAAATCGGTAACGTTTCGTAAATTCGCCAGCTGGTCGTCCAATAAATACGGAGAGCTGAGGGAAATTTCAAGAATTATTATACCCTAGAACATGAATAGTTTTGGGGGTACAAGGATTATTACGGAACGTTCCGGAAAAAATTGAGAACAGGCTGCTCAAGGGCTCACTTAGTGGGCCTCATGGCTAGCCATGACGCCCGGGGCGGATGAGTAATTTTTACGAAACGGATCGTCGAATTTACGACGATTGAGACTTTTTGTAGAATTTCACTTCACTCCCAGATTACGTTTGGAAACGTAAATCTTGGATCTTTTTGCCGGTATATAATGTTTATTTCATTCATATGAACATTTCTCCACGTGGAAAAGGAACAGATGAGGTTATTCGTGTGTTGTTGAATTTTCGTCGATTTTTCTGGGTCTTCTTGTCAAGTTATTGACGTCTGAAGTCTCTTATTCCTGGGTTCTTACGGAGATTTTTCCATTCAGTACAAGACTATATCACCTAAGATGGTAGCGCAGTTTCTCGCTAAACCGGAAAATGCTCTTGAGATGTTCCCATGTATGAGGAGACTTCGATCGGTAATAACTCGAAAGGAAGATCTGAGAAAATTTAATGGAAATCCCCAGAAAATTCTACTCCGATACAATTCTGCGACATCTGTACGCAATTCAAAGAGAGTTCATCTTGTTATGTAATCAAGTAGTCTAATTAACCCTCTTTCCCTCTGCTGTAAACTAAATGAAAGATGGAAGAATATTTTGTGTATAGTTTCAAGTACAACTCACTCTTGTTCATCCATTTATGGCAAACTGAATAAATAAGTCCGTTTTATTGAGTTGTGGACAATTTCCGCTTTAACTATGACAATATTCAACTTCTTGCGAATAGAATCCCTTAAGAACTGAAAATGTCAAGTGACTGTATCGAAGTCTAAGTCTAAGTCTAAGTCTGGATGAGATTCGCAAAAGTCTCGATCTAAAATCTTTCGTTTTTCATTGTATCGAATGGGATCCGTTAAGAACAAAAAATGTCCAGTAATGTATCTAAGTCTAAGTCTAAGTCTAAGTCTAAGCCTAGGGGAGATTCGCAAGTCTTGATGGAAAAGCTCGTTTTTTCATTGCCCCCAGTGTCGCCCGGGCATCTCGTCTCTCTCGTTCTGTCTCGTTTTGTCTCGTCCATTGCGGCTACGCCAGAATTGAGACTAGAGTGGATTTTTGGTGGGGTCTGCGGGGCCTCCGACGAGAATGACTGGGCTCTAATCCCCTCGAGATAGACAAACAAATGACAATGGGCGATTGCTATCTCATCGGATGGTGAATTCATCATTTATATCTATAATATGTATTGGTGTGTTTGTTTCCCTTCACTTCTGTACACTCATTCAAAGCTCGCAGGTGGCTCTAATGACGTTATACCCTAATGAGCGATACGGGCACGCTAATTGGCAGTAAGCCGAGCGTATATCGCGATCATACTTCCCCCCTTTGTAAAATATATGACGTACTATTTTATGTCATTCGACAATTGAATTGATGAAGAATATGAGAAGATTGGCTGCCTGACGGTTTAATGTTCCCAGGGTCTACTTAGCGAGACGCCGAAAAATTCTTCATCCAGAGGTGAATTATTTTAACGATTATATCCACTTGTAATTCACTTAAAGAAAATTCAATGTCGGAATTTTTTGAAGGCTCTATTTCACTGATTTATTATTGCTGTAATTAACAAACAGTAAATTAAGGGTCAATTTTTTTACGATTGGCGTGAGGCAGTTATTGATAATTAATATTTTTCAATTTATTCGGCCCAATGGAGGGGGGACTCGCAACAGGAATGGAGATATCAATAAATGTAATTCAATTCCTTCAAATGAATAATTCAAAAAGAATTTTTTTAAAAATTATTATACAGTTTATGGACAATAATGAATTATTCGTTTTGTAATTCATTTTATGAATTTCAGTTGAATAATTTTTTAATTTGACTTTAGCCATTTTTTAAATAAAAAACTTAGGTCAGATAATTTTTTAAAAAGTTATGGAACTACAGTTGTACCATAAAAATATGAATTTTATTTTTTATTAGGTATTATGGACTCTATAAACATAAAAATTCTAAACATTGGAATCGAGGCTTCAACAATCGTTCCCCTGAATTTTTTAAATGAATGACAAACGACGCGACGTATATCAGCCGTGTCTAGCCGAAAAACCGGGTCTGGAGGGAAAAATATATTTAATTTTCCGCTCCTCCCCCCCGAGAGGGGAAAATACAAATTAGACTCTGGGCTTTGAGTAAACTTGTTCACTCCTGGGAGAGTCACTGGAATAAAAAAAAAGGTTCGAGCTGAGAAACGATTTTTCTTGTGCCTCTGGGATACCTGCAGATAGCTCTGCGGTTTTCTGAGCGCATTTTTTCCCCCCTCAATGCGCCTGATCGGCTGGAAAATTTCGGCTTTTATTGGCGCTCAACTCCCACGTTGACAAGTGTTCTGGATATGATTTCATCAGCTCGGTATAATGCATTATTTCGGGACAAATGTGAAAATGATTCGAGTGACGAGAGCCGAGAGATGTAACAATTGATAATGCATGCAGTCCGGTATGACAGGCGAACTCGAGAGTTCAGGGTGTATACCTGCACACAAATGGGTGAGATACTCGACGATAAAGTGACCGGCCGACAAAGGCACGTATAAACAACCATGTATTCGGTGTTATTTTTCTTCTCAAGGATTCTACAGTGCACACAGGAAAATTTTAACGCTTGAGAAAGTGTAATTTACCTTCTGCCAGACATGGGAGGTATGGAAATCGGTATTTAGGCTTTAAAAGGCTGGTAATTAATTAACTAATGCAAATTCATCTAGTTAATCCCATTATTTAAATTGAAAAACCATTTTCGAAGAGTCGTTGTTCTACATATTCAAGAATAAGTTGTTTATTTTCAGGGAACAATGAAAATTAAATTTAGAAACCTTGGAAATTCTTCCACAAAATTTGAATTTTTCAATAAAATCGGCAAGATAATTCGAACCGCCTCAATATGAAAAATATTAAAAATCTGAGAATAATTCTATCACTTCTGAGAGTCAAGAAACATTTCAGAATTTATCGAAACGGGCGTCTGGTATTGCCAATAAAATTTCAAAATCTTAATTTAAGACTTGGAAGTTTCCAAGTCTAAGTCTAAGTCTTAATGAATTTCTGCTTAACAATCCAATTAATTAATTACAATTATTAGAAAATAACCTCATTATTCAAACTTAAATAAATTTCCAGAGAAAATGAAAATTAAATTTCCACGAATTTGCAATTTTTAAATGACGACGTTCATTAATGTCGCCAGTGATCATCTCAAATCGCAAATATCGAACCTATTGGTTTATTCTGCTACAAAAAAAAAGTTTTTTTTACCAAAAATGTACATAAATGGCCCTCTTACTTCAGTAGCCTTCAATAAAATTAGTAGTGAACATCAGTGATTGGGGGACACAAATGCAACCTGACACTTAAAATTATTGGTTACGGAAAAATGGTTGTATTGATTGACAAAAAAAAACCCTCGACAAGATTTCGCTTTTCACGTACAGAAAAATAATGAATCCCCTCCCCCTTCAATTACCTCCCACTCCCGACTCGACAATTGAAAATGTAACATGTTATTACCCTGTTTCTCACTCGAGATGTTTTGGATAATTTCAACATAAGTCAAATTTTTACTTACCTCGTTTAATTCGAATTAATTCGCGGAGGCTTCTCTGGTCGATGGTAGCGATTGCACGAATCGCCGAACAGGTTTCTCGTTTCCGGAACACTCATTAGGCGTCTGCAGGTACTAATTACACTGCGGACTCCGAAGATTTCGGGCGTGTCGTGCCGGCCAATTAATTATCCAACGAACACAGCAACAAGAGAAAGAGCGCGAGAGAGAGAGCAGGAGAAAGAGGCGATCACATACGACACATAAACTCTCGTTTTTTTTCCAACAGTTTTACCTGAAAGTGAAACAACAGAGAGGACGTAACGTCTTTTTACCAGTTGTTATGGGCGCCTGGAGAAGGTCAAAACATTCTCTACAATTTAAATAAGTCGAAGGGGAGATATGTTCGAGGCGAACGCGCACGGGCCGAAAAGACATTCGTATCAATTATGGTCAGGCGAGGTGTATTTCCATTTTTTCTCTCTCTCTTGAATTGGCTTTTTTAGTTTTATTAATTTCTCCTATGTAAGATGGTCAGGAACGTTGAATGGTGGAGACAGAACCGCGCCTCTCAAAGAAACTTAGCCCACTATATATTACCCAGCGGGGGTCACTTCTCGGTCTCTAGCCGCCTATACCGGGATTATAATACTTTGTGTCTCACTCGTATCCTTTTTAACCAATACACTTGTTCGGGAAATAACTCATTTCAATTTGACAATTTACGTCTTTATTTTATTCTTACAAATTAAATCAATATCGTGATGAAAGCGGCTGATTTATTTTCCCCGAATTCCCAGAAATTCAATTTAATTTTATTGGTTTTTACCGACTTAAAATGAACATCCCACGAAATTAAGCTCAATCCGGGCCCTAGGATTCATGTTTTATTAATTTCATTTGAATTTCTCGTTTTTTCTTTCTGCTGTCTCGTTGCCGTCTTTTTCATTCCCCTTCACACCGTGACTGCGCGCTCTTTTCGGTAATATTACCTATTGGAGATTTTTTTTTTTTTGTTTCCTCTGGTTGTCTGCGTGGCCGAGCAACTAGTGGATAAGAGTAGCTTGCGGGCAATTTTCGGCCGCGTTACGCCAGATTATTGAGCGTGTCCGTGAACCGACGTTCGGGAATAATGAGGCGCAATTCGTTGCGCTGACAGGATGCTACGTCGATTTTCTCCGCAGGTCCTCGGCGGGCCAGTTAATGCGGAATTCTCTACTCTACTCGACCTGCACTCGTGATTCTTTCACACTCGTCTAATGCACCTTGAAATCTTCATCAGTCGGCTCTCAACGAGCCTGTAACGTATCATTTCAATATCTGAGGGCTGCGGAGTGGAAACAAATTTTAACTTTCAGGATTCAAGAAAAAAATCTGTAGAAATTACCGTTTCGTTATATAATCGCGCGTTTCTTTGGCCGCTCGGGAAGAATTACCGGATCGCTTCAATTCAATTTATTGACTCCTCAATAAAAGTTATCTAATTTTCCCTGAAAAATTCTCCAACTTCTCGAGAAAATTTTCACTGAAAATTGTCTAGACGTGCGCGTAATTTTTGTTAATGAAAGTTTTCGATCCAGGGGAATTTTTCGCGAAAGTCGAAAATGCTAACGATTACCAAACGTAATGGTAATGATTACTCAAACATTTCTCTCAAAAATTGTGAGGTTGGGGGACTGTCGATAGTTTTAAGTGACGAATCCCGGGAAATTCGGGGCTAAAAAGATTTTTGTGGTAATAGAATCAATCGGCTTATTCAGTTCATCAAAAATTATTTATTGAAATGACCAGTCGAGATTTAAATACTTATTTGAACAAATCTTACTTCACCATTTCAATTTACATAAATTAATTTATTGGATTACTTACTTCTGGGTATTCCGGGAAATTGATCTCCTTTAAGGAAAATTCAAAAAATTTATTGTTGTTGTATTATTGATTAATGTCTCACTAAACTAAATTACATGATTTGTTATTATTTAACAATTAAATAAAGTCGAATGCCTCAATATCCCCTCAATTTCGGCCACTTTCCGGAAAAATTGTGGGAAATTTCCGCAATCTGGCGACTTTTATCTCCAACTTCCCCCAAAAAAAAATCCCTGAAAATTAGGGGTAAAGCCCTGACAACTAGAAATTCTTTCCTCAATGAGTGCATTACTGGAATTTACGATAAAATAAAAAATATACGATTGTGAACTCCCGGTGGGGTTATCCGCGCTGGCTACCAGCGAGCCAAGTTATTGAACGGATCCGAGGGGCCGAAAAGAAAAAAAACGAAAAGAAAAAAACCGAAAGAGTGGAGAAGGGTCAGCTGAGATAAGACGGGCGAACGAGCTGTCAGCGGCGATAAGCAATTTGTAGCAAAAAAAATAGTGAAAAAAAAAACTGAGACAAACAGATACAGTGGAAATTATGAGGATGATTATTTTAGTTGATGAAAACGTTTGTGAGTAATTTGGCGTCAGATATTGGGCCACTAATCTTGAGTAATTCACATGAATGCCCTCTTGCGACATGATAAGCCCATTATCGCATTTACAAACGAGCCCCAAACTCAATTTCTAATCTCCGTATATTTTGTCCCTCCTCGCCGCCCTCCGACGTTTCCCGGATTCCGCTTGCGATTCGCATTTGCGTAATCTCGAATCGCGGCTCGTACGTACGAAAGGGAACTCCTTACCATCGTTGCACCATTGTTGGGGCTCTGTACACATTTCAATTGAGGTGGGAGAGTAGAACACGCGGCATTTGACGTTTTATCGTTGATTTTGTGAAATTTTCGCCGTTTCGCGGAGGCTCGAGCGCTCGTTTCTCATGACTTCTCGCCTGTTATTAAGAGATGAGTTATCACGCGAACCAGAAAATAAGAAATAATTAGAGCGGACATCGGCAATTAATAATCGCCTCGGAATTAATAATGGCAATTTCTGCGGCGAAGTCACTCGCATTTGCGTAATGAATCAGTAGTGAGATTAAAGTAAATTTGAAGGCGAATTAAATCCGCTGGTATTTTTTTTGGAGGCAAAGAGGACTTGGCACTTTAACCCTCAAATGAATTGAATTTTTCGCGGTTGGATTTTCGGATAATTTGAGGGCTTCGGAAAAAGGTGGGGAAAAAAGAAAACGCGCTTTCCCGCGCTGTCAGGAAATTCAGCTGGGAATTCTAAGAAAAAAGTCTTGTAAGTTTTAATAATTATTGGGGTCTATCAATTTTTGGGTGGTCGATGAACCTAAAAAAATTGTAGAATATTCTGATGATTTTCTTGAACTTTTCATTCCCGAAAAAGTCTAGTCATTAAAATTTCAATGATAACTTAACGTAGAAAATCCAATTATCAGATATTTCTGGGCATGAGGTTCAACGCACGATTTTATTCGAAACGAAAAATATCGTCTGAATCTGAATAATTTTTTCAGGAAAAAAATATTTCGAAAACACTGAGAAAAAAATATCAATCTGCCCAATATATTTGTTTTGGCCAATCAGATGCTCCAAATTTCTACAGCCAAACCCGATTTAAATTCAATCGAAGAACATTTGAATGGCAAAATTATATTTTTTTCTCCCTAAAAAATATGAAAAAATAATGTTCAAAAATAATTCTCTCAAATTCCTGAAATTAGATTGTGAGAATTCAGATAATTTCTCCGAATTTTGGGTTCCCTGAAAATTCAGCTGGACCTGATCTTCAACGCCGCTAATGATCACGCGACCTCTGGAAGCCCTTTCCCTGAAATTATTCCTCAATAGTCAAATATTTCTGAATGTACGAGCGAAAATGTCCGTTCGCTTTGTCACTTCGGAGGGATAATGACCCCTAGGGAAGGTAACAAATGAGTTCCCGGTGGAAACTATATTATTCCCGATGAGCTCGTAACAATATTGAGGAGTCATGACAAATTGGACCACCCTGGGTCCCTGCCCCCTCCGGTGCAAACCAAAATAATAATAATAAAAAAACGATGCACGCGGATAAAAATGAACGTCCAGAGTTTGTGAGATAGAGGTCCGTGGCTGCTGCTACTACTCTCACCAGACAGATCGTATGGAGATAATGATGATGGCGAAGCGAGACATGGGTTAAAGAACTCTCGGCAGAGTCGGCTTCCTTTTGAATTTTGTCTATCTCAATGATCTGGGCCCGATGGGATCGATATTATTAGGCTCCCGATGATTGGCAAGAAATTTCTTTACGAGAGTAATGAGCTGCCACGATATTTGGATGTTTTATAGGCCAGTTTGGGAACAAGTGTATTTTGGTGGAGAGGTAATAAAGAATAATGACTCATTAAGGTGCACCGCTGGGAAGGAATTGAGAGTTTATTGGGAGGAATGAGAGGCCGGAATGCCTCGCGAGAGCCCCATCATTCCAACAAATGATCGAGTGTGTGTGGTCCTACACTCGTAATCCAACATTTATTCTTTAATAGACTTGAGATGACTCAATATTCGAATTAATTGAGGAGAAACTCAGGAACTCACTCGCGACATCTGTCGTCTCGTCAATGCACGAGTGATTGAAAATTCTGGCTTCGGTTGTTTCAGCCGCTGGGCAATTATCGACTGGCGGTAACCAGCGCTAGCGCGATCTGTCGGTCTGCTCGGAATCCATCGGTAAGGCAGATTTCGCGGGGTTTTTATCTTTGCATGAAACGGAAATTTGATTCTTGTCGATTGATTCACAAGCGCATGTGAGAAGTGTTATCAGCCGATTGATGAGGAGAAAATTATTCGCGAAATTAGTCTATTATTTCGCGAGTTGTTGGTCGTATAATTTATGTAGCCAAAAATTTTGAGATACATTTGAAAAATTGAATATCTTATTTAGAGTGGTCTGAGAGAATTTTAACCCAACCCTCAGATAAAAAAAAATTCTTTCCTTTTTTCGAAAGAATGTAAAATAAAAAAAAGAACAATCGTAAAAATAAATCGAAAAATTAGACGAAATTGGATAGAAAAGTCTGCTGTCTTAGTTCGAAGCCTTTTTCTAACTATTGAAGTCCAGAGACTTGGGAAGGCAAAGAAGAATTATTTGTTATTATTTATTTTAAAAAAGATTGTTTATCTACTAGACGTCGAATTATTTGAATAATTAAATCCAACGCAGATGTCGGTTTTATTGAAGAGCTACAGGCGAACTCTCAGTGGAGGTCATCAAAAACTGAGAGCCACAAGCCCTTCGCACGACAAACAATTTTTAAAAAAATTTAATAAAGTGCAATTTCAAAATCGCTGTCAAAAAAAATTGCCGGCATTCCCGATAGTATTGTCCCGATTTCCTGAAGCTGGCCAGACGTTTCTGGGAAATGTAACTGGCCACTCTCCTCCACGGCAGAGGGATGCTGGGCGTCTAGACATCCAGATCCACGCAATTTGAAAATCCTCTATTGGAGACACCGGCGCGACACTCTGAAGTGTCGCGATGTACACAGGAAACTTGTGATTTCACTTTTGAGTGGCTGTCATCAATAAAATCAGGCAAAAATAAAATCCGACGCGTCAACGCTCTCCACGAAACCAATTCAACGAAATTGTCAGTAAAAATTATCTGACCGATTAGGAACTGTTTATTACAATTGGTCGACTGCGTCACAAAATTTGATATGATGTGCCGCAAATTTTGGCAAATGATTTAAATTCAAGTGAGATTTCGGGCGATTTTTCCCAAATGACTGACGTAATTATCACAATAGTTGAAAAAATAATTGATAACAACAATTTTTTTAGTATTCTTTCAATTACGTTTTTTGTAAATTTATAAAAGTGATGTTTTCATATATTTTTTGTAAATGTTAAAAAATAATTTTCTCTTCAATTAAAAAAATGATTTTCGGGAAGGTCCACCACTTTTTTCAACAATTCTTTTTTAGTCATTTTCACGGGCAATTTCTCTCGGTGCGTGCCTCCAGCAGAGGAGCTGTCAGTAAGACATGACAGTAGACCCAATAGTAATTTCTTCTCGCAAAAAATCAGTGGACGGCGTAAAATTTGAGGAAGCACCGCGACCTTTCGAATTAGTGAGCGATTATTTGTCACGTGTAGAGGCAAAAAAAAGGGAAAGAGAAGAAGACCAGAAGTGTCTGAAGTTCACCACGGGCGGCATCTGACCCCCCATGAGGGCACGCAACTCACACCACAAACCAGACGTAATAGGGATTTCCTATAGAGACGTGTGTAAAGACGAGAGGAAAAGCACTTTTTTTCCTAAGCGAGAGAGATGCCAATACAAAGGGCCCTTTGTGCCTCACCCTGGAGGCGCCTTGCAACTGGATACCACATTGCGCTCTCCTCTCCGCCTCACTCGTCGCTATTTTTTTCAGTCTCGATTTAAACGTGACGCAATTGCGCTCAACCGTATGATCCCCGGTATTGACTAATTACACGGGAAATTATTGCCCCGATTTTCCGGGGCAATAATTGAACCGGCTCTGGTTCACAACAAAAATTCTGAACGCGTCCAAATATTTTTAATTAAACTATAAATTTTTCTCAATCTTTCTCACTGACGTTTCCTAAAAATCATCAGATTACTTTTAATTTTGTTTTTAAGCAGTTTTCTTTGATAAAGTAATTTTTTGCGGGAATTTCTAAACACCTGGGGAGGTGTTGCCGATGGGCCTTCTTGAAGGAGACCTTTAAAAAAAAATTATTAAGTACGAGTAGTTCTGTTTTGCTCAATTTGTTTGGAGTCTGGCAGGCGTCTCAGTGTCAAGTGGATCGCGTCTCTATTTCTTTTTTTTTTCAATTGCCGAATATGTTTGGATCCTACCGCCAAAAAATTTCTCCTCCACCGATGACAATTCTGTCAGACTGTCTCGTGTCGTTCCCACAGTTAAGAAGGCGCCCGATATCTCCTGGCGCCTTGCACAGGCTCTGCATCCTCTGCCTGTTGTTGCAAGAGAGAAAAAATCCAGCGCAGTGCGACCCCACACCAATAACTTATATATTTATTCAATAAATATTTTCTCTCGTTATACACACGCGGTACTGATCAGTTGGCGCATTAATTGTTGTTCTGGGGATTTAATTTCGAGTTTATTTGGGGGAGAACCATGTCAGTTGCGCGGTGATTGTAGATTCGGTGAGTAATTGTGAATAAAATCATTTTGAAAACTCGAAAATCTTTACACGAGATCTCAAGAGTTTCGGGCGCCCGAATGCGCGTCTGGATTATGTTATAAACCCGAGAGAAAATAAGAGGGATTCAGCCGCGAGGCGGGAATTGTGAGAAAATTAATTACTTTCTTTTCAGTTTGTGGAAGGGAATTTTTTAGGAATTTCCTGACAATCCCCGCACCATTTGCTTACATTGCGGAAATTCCGTGTGAATATGTCAATTTTGGTCTCTTGTTTTATAAAATTGAATAGGCAGTTCCAGGATCAAGTTTCTCCTGAAATAAATTATTTACCTGAAACCCGAGCGTCCTTACTCAAAGCAGAATAAAAATGAGGAATTACCTTCTTAACGAACACGAGAAATTCAATTAATCAACTGACAATTAAATTTTCTATTTGAGGAATTTAATTTTTTTTTTTTTTGATAAGGGCCAATCGAAAATCAATGGATTTCTCCGTTACTTCTCCAGTTCTTACCCATTCAATTCTAATTACCCAATTAATCATAATCCAATGAATCCTCCTCAGAATTACATGCCATTTACCTCTCAGTGAAAACTAGAAACAAAAAAGAAACAGAATTATTAAAAAAATATATTTTAAGTCATATAAAATCCGGTTTGACGTCAGGCGATATTTTATCCCCGTCGTCATCGGCTGCACCAGCTCTCGCTCCTATCCTCTATACTTAATATATTTTTCTTTAATTTTTTATAAGGATATATTAAGTCCAAAAGTATTAAATGTCGAATTCGATATTTTTTGCTACGAGTCAATCGATAATGAATGGATTTTTCCATTCCTCATTCAGATTTCCACGCAAATATTGCAATCATCGAACACAGACTTAATCCTAATTACCCAATTAATTATAATTGAATTAATCCTCTTCAGAATTAAATACCATTTGCCTTTCCCTGGAAACCTGAAACAAAAAAATCCAAAATAGGAAAAATATATTATAATATATTTTTATTGTTTTTTTATAATAATGGATAATGATATATTTAACGTTCAAAAATATTGAAATATCAGATTAATAATAATATGATATTAATATAATTTTTTCCAACATTTTAAAGTTTGGCAAATGTCGAATTTAATATTTTTTGTTGAGAGCCAATCGCTAATCAATGAATTTTTCCACTCCTCATTTAGTTCTCCCAGGAAATATTAAAATCATCGATTTACGGGTTCAACCCCAATTACCCAATTAATAATAATCAGTAAATCGCCCCCAGAATTAACTACTATTCCCTAAAACTCGAAGACAGAGCCTTCAAAAATTCCCTTACGCTAATTTAAAAATACCTCCCGGCGTCCATTAATTGTCCACGACGAACCATAAATCAACTGTTATCAGAGGATATTCATTGCCCTGAGACCGGCAGATCGGGATTGGCGGTTGTGACAAGTAAAGGCGGCGCCGACGGAGTCCCCGCCCAGTGGAATTGCAAAATATGGCTGATGAATAAAATTCTTCCCGCCCAATTAAAAATTCCGATAGTCCCGGAGCGTGTGATTTTGGGGCTAAAACCTCAGAAATTGTCTCCCCCCAAATCGTCGGGGCCCCACCCCCCCCCCGGTTGTATCTGTTAAAAATCGGGCGCACACAGACAAAGTCGCACTTGTACACTTTTACTGACGCGACTCGCCACCAACACTTGGCCTCCAATGCCAGACCAAGGAACATTTGACGTTTGCCCTCTGGCCTGACCACTCAACCATAAACCACCCTCGAAGGATCATCGTGTTTATACTTTGTCGAGCCCTCGCCACGTTAAATCAGTTGATACGGGATATCAGTGAGCAATGAAACGAGTGTCAATAGTTCTTGTGTTTACTATTTACTCCGAGAACAATTAACAATAACAAAGAATTTTCCAATGAAATTGTGTTCAAACATTTTAAAGCCAAAACTCGAAGAGTCACCCAGACTACATTTTACAACTTATAAATATTTCCTAGAATGCCCCTCATAAATAAATAAATAATCCAATTTTTTTCTCCCTAAAAAACCGCTCACAATTTTCTGATACGAATCAACAAATTTATCGAGTTTTTACAATCGATAAATAACTTTCGCGTTTTATTCTTTATTGTCGGTAATAATAAACAAATTATTTGGATTTTTTACAAGTGTTTGTTATTTAATTAAAACGGTTGCCAGAGGCATAGAATTTTTGACAATTTTTTCCGACGATCTTTCGCTGATTTTTAACGAAAATTTTGGATTTACGGAATTTTAAATCGCGTGCAATTGTTGGGATCCTTGACAATTGTCGGGAGATGTTCTGAACATGTTGCCCTCGTCGATATCGTTCAGTGTTCGTGATATTTTGAACGAGAATCAAACGGACGCTATGGACTGTTACGGAGGTAATCAGCAGGTGCCGCAGAGTTTTCACGCTGCCCATGATTATTACGGATACAATGGAGTGCAGGATAATCACTGGGATGTTGAGAAGTACAAGGAGCAGAGCCAGATGGGTCAGATGGGCTATCAAAATTACGCGGACATGCATCAGTCCCATCACGGGACGCACCACTCGCCCCCTTTCGAGGGAAATTCTGGAATAGAGGAAGGTAAATTATTCTTCATCCACACGAGTCATTGCATTCAAGGCCATCCATCAGTTCGTCATTCTTATTTTTTATTTTTGCAATTTGCTGTTGTAGGAAATGTTGTTACGTCTAGTAAAACAGAGTTGAGGAAGAATCAATCGGGGAAGAGAACGAAACGAAAACCACGAGTGCTGTTTTCTCAGGTGAGGAGTAGACTATTTTATTTTATTTATTTTAAAATTTTTATTTATACAAAATTGCATGAAAAAAATAGAGAAAATTCTGTTTTATAAAAATTACGTGCCACGAATTTTTTTCCCGATTTTTGAAGGAATAAACTACTCAACTTTTTAAAACTTTTGGGCATTAAAAATATCATCGATGTTTGGTTCAATTTTACGAATGAATAGATTTTTTACAATTGCAAAACAATATTTTTATTCTTGATGTAACTTATTCGTAAAGTTCAAAATTTTTGGGTTAAATCGAAATGAAAGGAAATTTTAAAAAATCAAATGATCACATAAAATAAATTTGATTTAATTGAAATAAAAAAATTATTCGAATTTTTAAATTACTCGTTATTATTTCGTTTTAATTGAATAAATTAATTTTTTTACTTGAGAAATTTTTGTTGACTTTTTTTCAATTTCCTAATTAGTTTATTTATCTTTCAGGCCCAGGTATACGAGCTCGAGCAGCGATTCAAACAACAGCGCTACCTCTCCGCCCCGGAACGGGAGGTGTTGGCGTCGGGTCTGAAGCTCACCAGTACCCAAGTAAAAATTTGGTTTCAAAATCGCCGATACAAGAACAAACGCGCGAAAATCGAGGACGCGGAGAAGCTTCAGAGCCAGTCGCAGTCCCTGAAGAATCAGCCGCTCAAGAAAATTCCAGTTCCAATTCTGATAAAAGACGGAAAACCGAGTGCCCGAGATTCCTGCGGTGGAAATTACTGGAGTGGATTCAGGCCGGACGTGAACATTCAAACAATTCCGAGTGAATTTGGAGGCGAGGTCCGTCTGAGCCCGGACTATCGAGGGCCCGAGATAAGATTGGACCCCGGAAACACGGGAAATGAATTCAGGGACAGTGCGAACCTGCCCCAGGACCCGCACAGACTCATTGGGACTGACTACCGGGCGGCATTCGGACCGATGAGGCCCATTAAAACTGAGTATAAGACCCCCAGCGATATCTCGACCTTCTCAGATCTCCGGACAAACTCGCCCGATGACAAGACGAGTATCTTGAGTAACGACAATCGAACGATCGCCGATATATCCGGCAACGATTTTAGCTATTCGAATTACGTTAATCCCCAAAATTACCAGATGCCTTATGTTAATTATATCGAGCAAATACCGATGGAGCAGAATCTGCAGAGACTCTGGTAGCACTTCGGCGAAGTTATCAAAGATTATATTCAGTTTAAGTCAATCGCACTCGTTACTATCTCCATTGACTAATTTAGTTATCCGTGGGGATTGGTGAGTGGTCAATAGTTGATTCTAATTATTTATTGCGATTTTATATTTTCTAAAGATGATTGTTATTTTAATACAATCGCATTCGCTATTTCACAAATCGTGAAAATTATCAAGCGCTTCAAATTGAAAATTTTTTAATTTTAATTGAAGATTTTAAATGATAAAGTCAGATCTTTTCAGTGCAGGAAAAGGATTTTTCGGGCTTGTTGTGGTGGGGGTTTTTACTCCTGTGGCGTTGGCGTCCAGTCGCAGGGTGACCAACCACGCGAGCCAAAAAATCCTATCATAACAGCCCGGGAACAATATTTTTCGTAGGGATTTTCAAGTTCGCGAGTTTGGGAAGAACGTAATAACAATTTTCAGACGTGAGTGGTACAGAAATAATATATTTCGTAACGAGTGTCAAGAAGTGGGTTTGGGCGACTGGCGATATAATTCCACGAGCCAAAAATTTTTTGTTACGAATGGAATTTTTCAGCAAAAAGCAAAAAAATTCGCTTTTCCTCACAGTCTGATAAAAAAGGTTTTTCGATGGTATTATTTATTTTTCAAGATGAAATCGCTGAGGGTGATTGCAATTCGATTGCGTTCGCTGGTAAGAAATCGCGGAAATTGCTTAAAATTAACAATTCGAAAAATTTTATTTGACGCATTAAAAAATTAGATTTTTTATCACTTCAATTCGGTTTTTCAGTCCACCACTCGAAACACCTCCGGATAATCTCAATTTAAATTCAATCGCGTCCATTACTCTCTCCATTAACAAATTTAGATATTTCTGGGAATTGGTGAGTCGTTAATAGCGGAATTGAAATTATTTATAGGGATTTTCTGACAGGTTGAGCTAAGCCACCGGTGCTTTTAGGGTTATCGCGAGAGTAGGACGGGTCATCTGGCAGTCAAGTGGCTGTGCGTAAATGGTACGCGTCGTTGATCCCTCGTTGCGTTGTGGGACTTACGACCGTTTTCAGTATGACGCTACTGATGCTATTACGAGCCATGGGAACACGCTGATAAAAATGTGATGGGTAATTCGTTTATTTTTCCACTCACGCGTCTCTGGTGAGAGTTTCAGGGCAGCGAGTGCACCTGCAGTCTCAATTTTATTGGAGACACTTGACAGATAATAGAGATATGTACTTAGACGTGGAAATATTTACTCTGCGCTGTCGCGGGGAGGGAAATTTGCCGGGAATAATTACCGGGGCTTACGATAGACGAAAATTATGCACACGTCGGGATAATTTTTGCCGAGTGGTAGACCAATTTTCTCCGATGAACGGCAATCATTACAGAATTTTCCTCTCCGCGTGGAAAATTACTCCCAAAATTTCACGAAAAAAAACCTTAAATTTTTTTGCACTTTTTTGTTTATTTCTGTGTATTTTATTGCGGGAAAATCCATTGGATTTTGGAATATTTAATCATATGGCAATTTTCAGGCCATGACAATTACAAAATATTTTGAAAATTCAAACAATAATTTTCCTGAATTTTAAATTCACTGAAAATTGAAATGAACTTACTGCGTAATTGTCGGGAAAATTTTTTAAAATGCAGGGGTGACAATTTTTACGTGAAAAATTTGTACTTAGCGACTCTACGATTATTGTTTATGTTTAATGATATTGTAGCTGGTAAGAGATGTTAACTTGTCCAAAGATTTCGCAAAGATTAATTAAAAGTAACGATTAAGTTTTTTTTATCGATAATTGTTTCGAGTAGTCTTATAAGTATTGTGTGATATGAATAAATAAATTTATTAATGTAGCTCGATTTTTTTTATGTTAATGGAAAATGGCTGGGGGGAATATTGACTCTGGGAGTATTTGAGGTCTGGGCAAAAAAACCTTAATGATTGTCGAGGTATATTCATTTTCTCTTGAATACAGGCCATCATTGTCGCATTATTCGTATAATCCATCACTCGAAGCTCAACATTGATATACGATATCGCGTGGAGGATTCGAGGGACAAACAAAGCTGGGATGTCGTATTTCTAATTGATGTATTTGCACAAAAAACAATATTAACTATTTAATCGCGTAAAATATCCGCAAATTGAAGATAAAATTACAAATTTCGATTTACTCATTTCCTTTCGATTGCCTCTCTCGTCTCACATTATTCGACAGCTATTTTTTTAAATTTTTATTATCTCCTTAAATCATTCACTTTTATTTTTATAATTATTCAATTATATTGCGTTCAGAAAATCCTTCATCTCTCCAAAGAAAAAAAAATGAAGTGAAGGAATTTCCCAAACGGACTCAGGAAATTTTCGGATAAAATTGACTAATGTAATTCTCGTGATTATAATTACAGACCATTGACGTTAGTCGATCAGTAAGAAAATACTAGATACATAATCACCGAAGACTGAGATCTCCTTTACCAACGGTTTCCCTCAGGACTAACAGTCGATAAAGCAGGTACTCTTAAAAAATTTCAATAATTTCGTAGCAAAGTGGTATAACGAGATAAGCGCATTTGACATATTTTCAAAAAAACCGTATTATCTCAGGAACGAATAATATTAGGAAAAATTATGAGAATAATTTATTTGTTGCAAAATTCGTCAGCTACAAAAATGCTCTCGTGACATTATCTCCTAGAATCATTCTTCACTGAGATAATTCGCGTTTTATAAAGTTCAACCACTTCGCTGCAGAATTATCATTATCAGATTAACAATTTTAATTAAACAATCGATGTTTCGCAGTTCTCAGTGGGGAATTTAATTCACAATCTAATGAAAATTTAGCTCTTCTCAAGGTGCGTTTTTTAATGTATTGAAAATAATTTTTTTTAATATAAATATTTTAATTATTAAGTGAAGTACTGACGGACGATTTTTAGTCTGTCTCCCAAATGTTCACTGGCAGTTAATAAAACGTATTCAAAAGCTACTTGATACGCTCCCTCTGTTATGATTACATAAAGCAATATTAGAAACAATTTTCGAAGAAGATAAAGTGAATGAGCATAACGTCAGTGGATGATGGTTAGTTGGCGGTGGCAAACGCCTACCAGTTATACTCAAGCACTAATATTACATCTCCGAACTGACAGACGCGCGGACTTTAAAACCCAAAACTAACAAACAGTTAGCAGTCATCCGGTCTCCTTGCTTTCATAATCTTCTTCCAGTGTATGACTACGTTTACATGCCCGTTCAATTTTACGAATTTGATTTATTGTCGGAGAAATCACTGCCATCGGACATTTTACGGCGGAAATATCTCGCCCGGCCATTCGTTTTTTCCGCATCTTTTTTTTTTTCTACCAACTTCAATCCAATAAATTCAAATCAATTTGTGGTTGGTGGATAAAAAAGGAGGGAGCAATGAATCACTCAATGAGCAAGGAGAATGTGCTCCCGATAGATGTGGAGAAGAGAAGAAGAGCATTTTGAACATTGGGGTAGTCGGAATAAGGTATAATTTTCCGCGCCAATTAAGGTCTTTAAGAATTGCGACCAATTGAGCAGGAGGGCCCAGAGCCTTAACGTTTGGAGTAGGAATAAAGTTGTACCGGCATCGTTCGCCCACCCTATAATCTATCATCGATTGGATCTCCAAAGAGAGAAAAAGGTCACCATTAGTTTCTAAGTAGCGGCAAAGTTGATGGGCGAAGTGAATATATCCAAAAGATTTTCAAAATTCAATTCCAAAGATTCGAAAGTCGCCACTTGAACTTTCTGACTGCCAATTTTTAGTTTGAAAATCTTCATCCGGTAGTCCAAAAAATTTTGACGTAAAATTTTTTGCATCGAAAAAGGTGAATTTAAAAAATTTTCTTTTGTGAATATTCCGGAGTAAATAAAAGCGAAGAGCGGGAAAATCGACCTCTGTCTTCAATTGAGAATGCGTTAGATTAATTTCCTGTTGGAAATAGTCTTTTCTGATTTGCAAAAAAAAAGTTTTGCCGAGGAATTCATTTTTGGGGACGAAAAAGTTGGTTTTATGACATCTGATTCCCCAGACCAGAAATTCGCTGGCGGTCTTTGTCCATCTCCAAATATTTCAATTACTCTCCTCCTCTCCTTCATTCCTTTATTTTATTTTATTTGGAATTCTCTTAGGTAAAATAATTTGCAATAATTCTCAATGTCAGTAATAATAATAGTAACAAAAAACGAAGAAATAATTTTGTAACAAAACAAATGCTCCTTCGCAGAAAATATTTCCTTGACAGAAAAAATTTCTCTCAGTTTGACAATTATTTTTTATTAAATTTTGGCAAGTGAGTATCGATTATTGGAATAATTGTGAAATTCAATTAATTCTTAAATTGACAATAGATCTAGAACGCAAATTTTCCTCTGACGAAAATTCTTTTTTGACAAGACTAATTTTATTTCTCAATTGGAGCGCTTTTTTTATGAAATTATTGGCAACGGAGTATCACCAACGGCAATTATTTTAAGGAGAACTAATTCTTGAATCGCCATTATATCTGGAACGCAAATTCTACTCTCAAGAGAATACTTCTTGACAAAGGAATTTTTTCTGAGTTCGACAATTCGGTTTTTACCAAATTTTGGGCAACCCAGTACCACCCACCGGACTGATTTTGAAACAGAATTCATTCTTGAATCGATAATGTATCTGGAACGAGATTTGCCGTGGGATTCCCATCATCGTACCAAGTGAGGCGTAGTGTGCGCGCTTCTGTGGTTCACACTTAATTAAACCTACATAGGAAACTCGGGGGGGGGCTCGCACGTGGCAATACAATACCGACCGAGTCTTTAGCGTCAATTGTCATGTAAAGTAACACCCCTGGTTGGTGTTACGCGGTCCAACACTGATCTGTCAAACGTTGGATAGCTACTGCTACGACCGAAGTAGTTTTCCCAACCTGCGAAAAGTCGAGTGCCGTCGTGCAACTTCACTAAATCGTTAGGACCGATTCAACCAAGTTGAGACGTGTCTTTTCGAATTTCTCGACGAAAACTTTTCAAAGGAAACGAATTTCACCGGGAGTAAATAGCTACTCTCCCGCCAGTAATCGCGAATTATTTCTACAATCCTCCCCCATCCGCTGATTCTAAAAATCCGTATCTTATTTTTCATCGAAAAAGAAAAAACGAAATGTTAAAAAAAAAAAAAATCACTCGCTTGTGATATTCTTTATTTTGATGAAGGAGTTTGGACAGTCCTCTCTTTTCAATAATTCCACTGGCGAGAGCACTCGCAAAAAGTAGTATGGTTAGTATTACGTCGTGACGGCGCCTGAATCACCACCACTATCACCCCGAAAATCTCCTCGCGTCGGAGGTGATGTGGATTGGCCAGTGGTTGAGAGACTAGAGCGCGGGCGACTCTCAGGATTGGCTGTGGGGCGAGGCATCGGCAATCAGAGGGAGACAGCAGTCGACTGAACGTCGGTGGACGACGGGTGCGATAAGCGCGGAGTGACGAGCGAAAGCTCCACCTACGCGATATCGTTACGGTTTGGCCTCATCAGTGAAGTAGATAGGGACAGCAATAGTTAGCCAAGAGGCATCATTACTTCCTCGCATGAGCGAGTCAAGCTGGGAACAACCGCGAAACTCGTTAGCTACTGTCACATCCGGGGGTGTCTTCTTCGTTCAGAGTGACATTTTTCGTTTTTTTTTCTGGGGAGGGGGGAGGTAGTGGCGGCAGTCGAGTGGCGCACTAATTCGAAAACTAAGTCCCCACGCACTTGACCGAAGCACACTCCGTCGAAAGGGTGCAAGCCGACAGTGACACTTCGGTTGGTGACGGTGTACCAGTGATTCAGAGTGACTAACGTGTCTTGCTAGTTGAATTGTGTCGTACCTCAATGGAGATTGTGCTTAGTTGAAGCGAGCAAAACCTCTGGTAATTAGCAGCGACCATTGGAGATTGGAGTCGCAATGGCGACGGAAGAAAACGCCAGTCCCCGAAGTTCGCCAAAGCCATCGCTGGTCGCGCAACCAACACCCTTCAGCATCGAGGACATTCTGAGCCGCTCTAAGAGCCAGGAGACGGACATCCGACGCTCGATCGCCGAAGATCATCCCGACAATTCTCTCCACGGACACAGCACGGACTTTCCAGTCTACGACAGGAGCCCCTGCAGTTCGCTGGAGCACGACCCGAGATTATCCAGTCGCTCGGTATTTCGGAAGGGACCGGCTTCCCCCGATTGTCAAGTGAGTGTTGTACGCGAGTTGGATCTTCTCCGGAGAAACCTGGCGCAAGCCAATCTCTCCAACTTCGGCGGCCTCCCCAGAACAAATTTCGAGAATTTCGATCGGCTCGGCATCGCTTACCGCAAGATCAAGGAGTCCACCAATCGCCAGCAGGACGAGGCTCTGGACATGAGCAAGAGCAAATATCTAGGTAAGCATATTCCAGTCAAGTCTCATTGGATTCGTGTTAATGTTGGGTTTGGGGCCAGAGTCAGACGTATCCACTTGTCAGTCGAGAGTTTGAAGACTTTTAACCCGAATATCCGGGCAAGAAAAATGATAACGTAATTGAATATAATTTTAGTAGCATAAGTGGCCACTCGACGGGGCAGACGTCACGAGTGGCCTAGAGGGGAGGCTCATACACTCAACTTCTTGCACTTGTCCGTTTTGCCGTCAATGTCTGCTATCCAAACCTGCCTCGTCCCTCCCCTTTGAAATGCTTTATGGCCTTCGTATCACGAGCTTCACTCTATCTCACTTCCGTTCGTGGTAGCTTTGGGGATCACTTCTTCGGGGGCGATATTGAGTTACACATTTTCACTGGCTCTTCCATCAATATACACATCAAGTCTTCTCCCCCATTATTTGACATTCATGACGCCTGAAACATGAGTTTCCGTTGATTCAATCGTCGAGCGGGAAAAGCTTTGCGGCCCTCGATTATCCGATTAATTCAGGCACTTGTTAGTATTTGCGAAATAAAAAGACTGGCTTGCGCGAGACTAAACAGTCTGTGGGGAGACGGAGACGTAAGAATTATATACCTGACTTGGGTTAAGTAAAGAGGAATTGGTTGAGGACGATGGAGTAAACAAGTGCACACGTGCGGCTGCACCAGAAACGAGACATCAAAAGCCTCTTTAAACGCCTTCTCATAATTCGGGGGCAGCTTTTTCTGAGTCTTTGTGGGAACTACTGGCTCAGGATTTCTTGTTTTTTAGTAGTTTTGCCTCTCGAACTCAGGGGAAATCTTGTTATTCTTGCAGACGACATTGATGACGATCTCTACGACTCTCAGAGCCACGGGCAATCACTTCAGAATAGGAAGAAGAGAAGTAGAGCTGCTTTCTCACATGCTCAGGTCTACGAATTGGAGAGACGATTTGCAGCGCAAAAGTATCTCTCCGGCCCAGAGAGGGCCGATCTCGCGAGGGGCCTCAAGTTGACGGAGACGCAAGTGAAGATTTGGTTTCAGAATCGAAGGTACGTCGCCCCTAATTCGCAAATGTCAATTCTAAGGATGAAAAAACTTCTGCGCAGAGAGAAATATTTAATAACAATTACGGAATAATTCACGTAATCTGCTGGCGTCGATGGTTTTCAACCGATTTTTGCCGGAATTGATGAGAATCAATCTGGAACGGTCTGTAAATTCTCCAGTTGGTCGCCGAAAAAATAGTCACGTAATTATGTTATGATTAAAATTATCCAACCGGTTAGTAAAATTTGTTGATTTGTTCTTGACTTCTTGACTGCTCAACTAAAATTATCTAGTTCTCCGCGAAAAATCCCCCCACTTCTCAGTAAAATTTTTTTACCCCATTTTTAATATTTAATTTAATTTTTTGTTAAAGATAGGGACATTATTATGCGGCTGGGTAATTTTTCACGAACGGAATTTTTTTCTAAACCGATTGACAGATTTTTACTTCGCCCCCAGATTACGTTTCGAAACGCCATTTTTAGGTCTTTTTGCTGGTAATTTTTACTGAATATTTTTCTACGTGCAGAAAATCTAGAAAAATGTGGTTTCGAAACAAAAATTAGTAATTATTTATGTGATGCCTTTAAGGACCGAGTGTGATAGTCCAGAACCTCAACATCGCCGTGACTAATTACAAGAAAAATAATTATTAAATCACAAGCCAACACAATTTCCGACCTCCGTACATGATTCCTGCAGGTCGGAAATGATGTCTGTTCGCGATTTGATCAGTATTTCACGAGTAATCAGTGACGGAGATTACCCGGTGGCAAATTATTACACCCGTCCCTTAAGATCGCCTAACCCCGGAAAATCCCTAGTAATTTTCGAGTATTTTGGGAATAATTGCAGGTACAAGACTAAAAGACGTCAACAACAGGAATTAGGTGCCCTAGTAAACTCAAACACTGCCAGAAGAGTAGCTGTGAGGGTACTGGTGCATCCTGACGAGCACCTGAGAGGCCTTCCTCCCCTTCGCGGCTCAAATCTCCAACTTCCCGGGCAGATAGCGTGTCCACCTCAGATCCATCCCTCCAATAAAGCTCTGAACACCTTTCCCTACTATTGCCTCCCCTATCACCCCCTCCTCTGCCCCCCTCTACACTCGCCTCACATACAAGTCCCGGGTATTCCCGAACTGGAGCAGATTCCCCGCGACACCCAAATCACAAAAATCAATCACGATAAATAACTACCACCCGATAATTTTCCCACCTAACTCATACTTCACCGACACAAGGAAATGTAATGAGGGAGCAAATTGTCTCGATCTTTCGACTACGCGATTTAGATAATTGTATGGACAGTTGTAGCCAAATTTATCGTCAAAAAAATTATGAAAAAAAAAAAAACAAAATCTTCTTTGAATATATTTATTACAGATATTAATATGATGTTGGCTAGATACACATGTGTATATTAGATATGTAAATAAATGTATAAACAGTCATGGAAATTGGGAATTTCTTGCTCCGATTCACCTGTAAACCGGCCAAAATTTAGCCCATTGAGTTCGGGTGAATTGAGCGTAACTAATGGCATCGAATGCGGCTGGTGAAAAATTTCTGATTTATTATAGCGAAATGGAAGAGCTCGTCGCTTCGTTGGAGTGTCAAGTGTGATACACACGGCACTTCCATCCTCATTTTTTATCGTAGAAAAGGGTGTTTAACAGCGACAGAGGAGTGATTTTTTCACCATAAGTGTTTTAATAGTTCCATCTGGGTGGCCCAACCAGACATCGGATATGTTTATTCAGACGGGCCTTTGGGGGACTGTCTTGAGCCGTCGGCCTCATCCCAGTAAAAACCACCATCAGTATATGGCACTCATCCGCCCGTTAAACCAAGGAGTCAGCGTTAACATCAATTCCCTGCCGCTCAACAGTTCTTTTTCTTTTCCAACAATTATTCGTTATTGTTCGTGTGAGGAATGTGCAAAATAGATTATTACTGGGGAGAGTTAATTCAGATGGGGTCATATACTCGCTTCTGCAGTCCATTATCGTTTTGTTTATCGCCATTTCAAAACATTCCAGGGTCGTATAACTGTACGGTTGAGCATACTGACGTGATCTGTGGAGTCTCACTCATGCGTTATTGGCAGCGACTCTTTCCTGTAATGACCTGTGGCTTCCTTCGCTTGACATCACTTCTTTCGATTTTCCGCCCAATATCCCCACGTCCGCACTTGATTTTACGCAGGTGTCCTTTTGGTTTTCGCGATTGGCTGTAAAAAATTAGATTAATTAAATTATTGAAATTTCCATCTCCAGGTGGTAATTAAAGGGCGGAAAATTTGAGTTGAGTTGGAGACAAGGGGGATACTGAGACATGAAGGGAAGGGACAACAGTTTCGACGCCCCCTAGTGACGGGAATCCGCAACACGGACCCGACAGGGTGAATGGACAGAGTCGGAGGACAATGAGGCATTCGGCCCTTGACCTGCGAACCAGATTTTGTAAGGGATGTTACTTGAATATTTTTGGTCAAGATGGATAGCAGGGAAAAGAGTGTGTTAAAATGACGACTCGAATGATGTGAGATAATTTAT
>JAPYZM010000824.1:0-29918 GCA_030522845.1 Psyttalia concolor
TATCACCTTTTTCCCAGCCTCCATAATTTTTTTACCACTTTTCTCCATAAGAACCCATGTTAATTTCAAACTCGATTATCTCCTATAAAAGCTTCCTAAGGAGCTTGAAACTTTCACTGAATTTTTTTTAGGGTGAACTTAATCCAGATATTTTTTTTCGGATTTCTATCACCTTTTTTGACGTAATGCCCTATCATCCTTAATGCGTTGTTACTTAAAAAAATCGAAATAAAAAATTGTAAATACAGTTACTTCTGAAAATTAAAAACAAAGGGAATAAGTACACAGAGGCGCCAAGCTCAGCTCATGATGAATATACTTAGCACATTTTTTTGAGACACTCTTTCTGTAGCTAAATTCTTATGGAAAACGTAAGTGTCTTGAATGGAAATTCACATGAGCATCGAAAATTATGTCAAGACGATTGATTAACAACTAACAACGTATCTAAATATATGACTGGAGATTTTTTTACAAAAACAACTTTTTGTTTTTATGTTTTTATTAGACTTCAGCATTTTTTCTTAAACACAAGTCATAAACCGTTTGTACTATCGAACTGACTTAAACTTTCATAAATTATAGTGTTCTTAATTTGTCTTCGTCCCCGGCGCCCGAAAAGTCACGATTTTAACCGAACGGAGTGAGTGATTCTAACCTCACCCCGATCGGTAAGATCACGGTTTTCGAGGCCAGAGAGAAAAAAGAAACGTCATTCGGCGATAAAAGTATTATCTGACTCATGTGATTATAATCCTCGCCTTTGGCTCAGATTATAAAGCCACATTCATCAGATAATACTTTCATCGCCTGGTAACATAATGTACTATTTCATTCCGCCACTCGCCACCAACGATTCATGGATTTAAAACAGTGCTGCCAACTTGTAATATACAATCTGACGTATTCCATTTTCAGATCATAACAACGCGAGAACAGTGAACTGAAATCCGTTGTTATACGCGGATCTTCTGGATTATTAGTTCAATCAGTATGAAAACACAACTAGTGAACAGTGAAAGTGCGATATTTATAATGTAACTTAGGGTGTCTTTTACGTAAATGTTCACACTCCAGTTTAACTAATGAATTCAGTTCCGGAGCTAGTGGAGGGGATAGTTGGGAATTGCATACTCAGATACTCGGGAACGTTCAGCCTGTCATCTGGAAGGTTACGAAATATGCACTTGGCAGACCCTCTCCCGCGTATCTAGATAAAATAGTAAATGTGCTGGCAATCAATAAAATTTGTTGATGTGATTGTAATTCTCAGTTTCGGCTTGAGTTATTATACTTGACTGAAATGATGCTTGTAATTTAGTTTGCTCTTGTAGTATTATTTTGATTTTAACGATTGTAGTTGACGTGTAGATTCGTTTGCATGCTTTTACCCTCTAACATCCTAAAATAGTACGTCTTGAAAACAATAGTTTATACAGTGGTAAAGAGAAGAAGAATGATGGATCGAGCACTTGAGAATTGAACAAAAATTTAATATTTCATGAGAATCGATTTACCGTGCATTACCATAAATTTTCGACCACTCCGGGGATGTCGAGAGTTCAGGGGAGAATTTTTAAGAACGAGGAACCACTTAGGCTAGTCTTCAAATCATTCCTCAGGCCGTTGAATATAAATCTCCGAATGGCTGATTTTTCGTTGAATTTTTTTGTGTGCTTGTCGGGTCGGATGACGCTGGAATTCACTTCCCAATTCTGAACATGAATACCGCTACTTGGTAGATATACGTTCGAAACTTTTACTACCCACAAAATTTCATCTCAGTTCGAATGAATTCTCAGGGCGAGAAGGGATGTAACTTGTTGCGGAGAATGACGACCTGCCGGATTTCTCAAATTCTAAAAATTTTGAATAGTTCCTTTATTTTTATACAAATTGAAGCCACTAGCTTTATTTCAATTCCCATTATTAGGAATTTTACTTGTATTTAACATCCAATTGTTCTTAGAATTTCATATTATGCAAGTAGCCCATGACATTAGAATTTTTGGTAATGTATAAATTAACGGACTCCACATCAAATTCGATTATCTGACACTTCTAGGCATTGGTGTGGTCGTTCTAAATTATAATATTCAAGCAGAATAGGTCGGACTATTCTAGATAAATTTTTGTGCACGGTTTTGAGTGGGGAACGTGAAATTATTTTCGTACTAGTATGATATTTAACTCGTTTCCGCACTCAATTTAAATCATTAAATGAATCTAAATATGATTGCACACCATGGCCCACCTTGTGGCATTCATACCAGCGACACCTCCGCCACGAACCCAGGGTAAAGTTAAGTGCTGGTGAGGATTGTTATAACTTACCGCACGTTGATCTGAGTGTAATCGAATTCATTTAAATTATTTAATTTACATACCTTCAGTAGGGAAGGAGAGGAGAAGACTCTGTGCAACTACCCAAGCATAATAAATTTCAAACTTTATGCCTTGATACAACCAAATCATTAAAAGCAACCAGTGTTCGACACTACAAAACATCAGAACAAGGCAACGGAACGATCGGTGTAGACGTAGGGGTGAGGTGATCAGAGGTATCTTGGAGAGTCCCTAAAATGACATATTACCGAAATATTTATAATTAGTACCCAATCCAAAACTCCCCTGTTACCCTTTTCCGCACTGAAAATTTCGAGCAACTGTCATTGTGAAACAATCGTTAAACCTATTATCCTTCCCCCTCTTCCTCCGCCTGAGCCCCCCCCCCCCCCCCCCCCCCCCCCCCACAACCCAAACACCCAAACCCCAACGCCACAACTAACCAGGATCTTCATTTTCGAGAGGGTGGACGTTGAACGCGATAAATTTCGGTGCATACAATTTTCCCGGATATACCGAGAGACAATGGACAACAGTATATGGCTACAGTGGAACGACACAATCGAAGTGGACTGGACGTTACTGTAAAAGAGGTGGGGATGTTCGTTACAGCGGGGTGTGATTGTCGTCCCATCAAAGTGGACAGTTTACAGATGGATTGAACGCACTACCCTTTCATTCCTCATTCCCCTCCCCGCCCCTCCCCAATCTCCTGTAACTGTATGAGTTGCAGCGCTATTACTCAGGTGTAATTGCGTTCGTCTGCGCAATATTCTCCTCCATTGGTATAAAAAAAAGTAAAAAAATTGGGGTTAAAAAATTCAAACGAAGGGAAGAAAAAAGAAAATCCTGCGGCAGAACCACCCGCTGGTTGACGATGGATTTAACGCTGAAACATACGTACTATCTCTTGCATTTGGTATTGCAATTGCGATGGAGGCTATGGTTGCCTGAGGGCATTTGCCAGTTTCCAAACCCATGTACCAGCCCTCGATTCAATTCAATGCCACTCAATCAGTCAATGTAACACCCCGGACACACAAACGATGTATGACCCTCCACTATCCATTCGATGAAGTATATACTACGGTTTATGTGGTGATATGAGAGGCCTTGGCTACACTCTATTAGAATGTGTTTTTCATCCATAACTTTTTGGGAAAACAATGGCAATTGTTTTTTATCCAGAGAATGAAAAAATTCACTTTTGCGAGTAGGTTTTGTTTCAGGGATAGGGTGGGGAGTCAGTGGGTGGATGGAAAAGATTTATAAAGTCCCTGATGAGTGATGGGGATGTCTAACCATCGGGGAAATTAAAATACGGATTTTTGGAGAACAAGGAGAAAATATGGATTGATCGGGAGAACAAGGATATTTCATCAAATTTTGGCAGTGTCATTATCCTCTACCTATTCATATTTTTTAAATGATTTTTATTCATTAAACAAAAAAGCTAAATTATTGCATGCCAGCTTCCCGACTAGAAATCTTGCGGGGTCCATCTGACGGTACATGGGGGCCTGATCAGGTATTTGTAGGTTGGCTCTACCAGGGGGAAACCGATCAAGCCCTTGCGTGTACCTTGTAGGGTACCCCTCGTGCTACAAATAGTTAGTTTGGGGCACCAGTGGGGCCGACCTGATCAGTTGAAACTGATCATACCCTTACGTGTACCCTGTAGAATACCCGTCGTGCTGCAAATAGTCCGGTTGGGGCACCAGCAGGGCCAACCTGATCAGTTGAAACTGACCATGCCCTTACGTGCACCCCATGGGGTTATCCATATAAAATATATGAAAAATTTGAAAAATTGAGCACAAATTAGAACTGCTTCAGATTATTAAAACCTGTTCAAACCTGAAGCTGACAAAAAGGACATACAGGTTGTACAATCACGTAGACAATCTGTATGGCTGATGCCAAATGCCAACTGTATCCAACAGTAATCATAGAAAGACAAGAGTGACAGTTTGGGTATAAACATTGAATAAGTTCGTATTCAAAATTTCTTGATTTAACCCCAGCATCTACAAAATAAACGTCCCCCTTAAAAAATGAATTTTTCCACGAAAATATTTTTTTAATTAATTTTTTTTTCCAAAACCATAATTATAATTATAATGATAATGAAAATATCTAGTTTTTCTTTTGTAGGTTCCATTTATCACTATTGAGTATGACTTGTCAAAAAAACGGATAGTTGACATTCATATGGGCCCCATCGATTACCACTAAAAACAGTTGCGTGCGATAGTTCCGTGGTAACTCGTTAGGTCGCAGCCCCGTAGGTTGTAGGTTCAAATCCCCTCGATTTCAAAATTTTAATTTCTGTTTATAAGTTATTTAGGTAGGAAAACAATGGTAATCAATGAAATGAGATTTATTAAGTTCAAAAGAGGACTGCTACATTGAACACAAACCTTACGAGGACCTGATGAGCCACAACAATCAGGGCCGTAGAAGGTCCTGACATTTTGAGTCAGGCAAAAACATAAGGCCCACATGTGACCCCGATCAAAATTTCTGATCGGGTTCATATCCATATCAACTTCACTTCATGTCATTCATTGCACGACAATAAGTGAATTTCAGCTATTCAGTGACTTCGTATTTTCTCTATGAGTCTCATTTATTCCTTTCATCCACATCCGTAAACTCGGACGTTCTACGTAAGCAGGAATGATGACAAGTTCATGACGATGTTATGAGCCTGATTAAAACTAGAAACATTCTACCCGTGAAATACGATTTTTTTCCAAAAGACTCCAGAGAAGCGGAATATCATGTTATCGCTCTGCTAGATCGCGATATTTGGCCTTGCAAAGAGAAAAAAAAATAATTATGTCAATGGAATATTCTTCTGACAAGAATTTAAAGCGAGTTTGGTTGTTCGAAATAATTAAATATGTTTGGTAAAAATGTTTTTTCTCAGTGTGATAGTAACAAATTGACTATCAATGTGATAAAAGTATTATCTAACCAATGTAAATATAATGTTCGCCTGCGGCTCCTATTACAAATCACGCTCCTCAGATAAATTTTATAGCAGGATGACATTATCTACTGCCATCATAGCGGACAAATGCCGAGAATAGCCTTGGCCTTAGAACAATAATGATTATTCTTTATTAATTTTTGTTATACGTAGAAGGCACTATAACTTTTCATGTCCTTGGGTACCCTCGCTCCACGTATTTTCTACCTGTAGGCGTGCATCGCATTTCCAAAAGTGAAAGAAAAAATTATTTTGAATTTCTTATATTTGAGGCTTACCAGTTATTTTCATTTGCTAACGAACATCCGAAATAACATTTAAATGGCCTTTGTTCACCTGGAGATAGCGCATCATTAAGATCGGCTAGGATTCATTAATTTTCAAATGAGTGATGTATATTCAGATTTGTCATAGGCGATTTTAGAGGGAAATGCACAGAAAGAAACATTAAATAAAAACCACGCAACTGTTTTGCAATTCTGGAACGAAATACAGTAGCAATAAATTTTGCGGCACTTTTATGCACTTCATAAATTTCCGCATTTTTTATCAGAATCGTTTGACAAATTCCATACGATCAGCAGTAGTTACAAAAAAAAATGTTTTTTACTTCCTTGAAGACAATTTGTAAGAAAATTCTCATTATAAAATTTGCTCTGCATCTTAGCGCGAATTGTATTTTATAGCAATTGACAAAACATTAAAAAACTTAATGGATATAACACCAAATTTTGTGGATACTTGACCACTAATTTTCAGGTTAATAGCACTAACTGAAATTTAAGGAGAGGAGGGGAATAATTCAGTTTCAGATTTTATTGAAATTTGAGTGAGTTTCCAGAATTTTCAGACATCTACATTCAAAGAGTAAATGCACTGTTAGAAAAGGTAGGATTTCTTAAGCTATTTGACGAATGAAATTTCGCCAGGCTTTACTGATTCTTGGCTTCGTATTTGTACGATTTTCTTCACTGAAGTTGAGTTCCGCTGAAAATAAGAGTATAAGTTTTCATTTTTCAGTGGGTATATTCTTCCTACCGTTCGAACTTATTATAAAATGACAGTGTTTATAAATTGTAGGTACCTAACTAGTTCTCCAGGAATTTACGCACCATTTTTTAATAATCATAAACTCCTATGGAATTTCTCATTACTTTATATGAATAATTTGTGATTCATTCAGCAGTTTTTGAGCTGAATTCTTAGGAACTTCTATCACTATAAAATCAGGCTTAACTTATTCAAACTTAAGTAGAATAATGTCAGGCAGGTAGATCTCTTTAAAAAGAGGATCACCTAAACCGAATAATTTCAGGCGACCGGACCACAGCCCAAAGATGAGTTCAAATCGAAGTTGAGCACAGTGATTATAGTTCGGCAGACTTCAAGTTGACATTAAGGCCACCAGATCAGAATCCAGTCAAAATCATTCTGATCAGATGAATTAAATTAAACATTGATCAATTCCTTATTAAGAACTTGATGCTATCCACTGTCATATCAAATTCAGATCAATGATTAGACTTGCCGGACGTCATTTCCACTCGGACATGGCGAGGGTTGTTAAAAAATTGGATGTGTCGATGTTTTTCCAAATAAATATTCAAATTCATTGCTCATAAAAATTATTACAGACAGCAATAACTCCATTCGTTCCGCATATTTGTCTTTGCGGAGCGCTCGAAAAACCTTAATAGCTTTCTCGACGTTTATTTAATTGTCCTCCACATGTCTCAGGATTTTCATATAAATTTTAAAACATTTCCGTTTGAGTAAAGTTCTAGATTTACCTTTCGGCTATTGACACTCATTTTCATCTGCATAAATTAATCTTTAGAAACAAAAGATCGTGAACGGTGAAAACTTTTTTTTGGCAAAACTCGTGTTTTTTCTTTAAATTATCGTCTAACTACTTACGATAAATTCTTCAACACTTCAGCTACTTACTTCTTAAAGGTATTCACAAATCTGTAGTATGTACTTGTACACTCTCTAACAACTGATTTTTCCCATAAAATATATTGCAGTGTGACTACTAAATGAAAAACCCGACAGATAATTTTATTTTTCTCAAATTGATTATTGTATTTCAACTTCAGGAATATTGTGCATACCCAGAACCGTAATATTTCATATTACCTAAACTAGTACCTTATTCATTGCTCATGTGGTATCATCGCCTGGAAGTCACTATGACTTAACAGAAGCTAGTAGAATTTGATAAAAATACAGATAGTTAAAAATAAGTAAGTTTCGCATTAAAGTAATGAGTTTTTAATGTCCTAATAAACATTATGCCTTGAGGTGTTATTGATAAAAAAAAGTATTCCTGAAGTTCTTAATGAAAGGGAGAAATAAAAATATGACACCATTCATTTATAGCTGGGCCCTTATAGGTGAGACTCCCTATAAAATAGACGTCGATCGGAAGCTAGGTTCAGTGTCTTGGAGTCATCATGGCAGTAATCATCAGGAGAATGTTATTATTACCGCTCTTACTGGCAATGGTCCCAGAACAAGTGATGTCAGATCCTATATCTGAGTTACTTTTAATGGATATTCAGAAAATCGCAGCACTTGCAAATGACGTAGTAACTCGGGTAAAACAAAGTTATAATTCACCCACGAAACCCAGTTTTACCAGCACGGCACCCGACGACATATTTAAATATTTGGCTACAATTTCAAACCAAATTCATGAATTCGTGAAACCACTTAGTGAGACCATAGAACCGGACACGTATATCCAAAGAAATGTGATGATGGGAGAAGACTTATCGAAGTTCGATAACAATATCAGGATGATAAGAACTTACTTGACTAACATTAAGACTAAGTGGAGCAATTATATTCAATATGCACGTCGGCCTGCTCAGTTCCGGAATAGGACACTCCGAGCGTTCAGTAGATTGTCAGGAGAAATTGAAGAAGAACTCCAGAAGATGCATTCAACCATTATTCCACGAGAGGGATCCGTTAAGGAAACTTGGTTTCTGTTAATGGTGAAGTGTAATAATGTAAGTTGCACATTCTTTACACTTTTTTTTATGTGATAACCAAGAATACTAATTGATTGATGATTATAGGTGGCTGACTTTCTAACCTGTGATTGGGGCATCTCACATCAGCAGGAAATTTACGAGCTATATTATGATGTTAGTCTTGGTGAAATTCAAGGATTCCTCATGATTGCCTATGCTTATGCATTAGCACCAATGTTTGACGAAGGTACTCTTCAGGAATTAAAAGATTTTTAACAATTTCAAAATTCTACATAAATAAATGATACTGGCAAAATGTAGCTTTAAAGGATGTTTTCAGGGATTTTGAAATTTCTCATTATCATGGATCCATTATCGCTGATGATAATCCCCGTGCTTGTTTCATTTACAATACCTCGAAACTGCTACAACTCGGTAGTCCTGATTATCAAAAAATCTAAGTCATATTATGAATTTCTATGAGTTCTTATGATCTTCAATTCAGGTACATACACCACAGAATTGACCACACTGGAAGCTCAATTTACACGAAGGATGCTTAACTATATGTTGGCTGCCAATGAAGCAATGCAAGTAGCATCAAATGCCATTCAACGCTGCGATCCTCGAAAGGGATACAAAAAAGGTAACTTTATCACCATACAAGTCGCCCCTGCTAACGTTTCGTATTTTTAGGAAAGACATACGCAGAAATGGAGGGTGCCTTCCAAACTTTTGTTATCAATGAAGTAAATACAAATGGTGGTCAGTCATGTGATATCGATTGTGCAGACGTTCAAAATCGGTTACAAGTAAATAATAAGACTGCATCAAATGGACTTGTGCAAGAATGGTGTGCAGGTAGTATCCACCATTGCCGACCAGCTGGTACATCAGTACAATTTTGCCCTTCGGTAATTATAACATACGTCAGTTGTTCATTATGGTAAGCTGAGAGAAGAAAGTAATCTCAAAAATACTGCATAGAAACCAGGCAGCTCAAGATACTATGAATGGATAGTCGACGGCTTTGGAGCAACTTTAGGGCAGAAAAAGAGCTGCTCTAATAGTGTGAAAGTTGAAGAGTGGTTCTCTTTCTTTCGCTATTGTGAATATTGTATTTGTTCTTGTTCGGGTGGAAAAAAAGGAAACTTCAAGCCAATTATAAGTTTACGACCGGCACTGACTGATATCGACAACAACATGTAACTTTTTAAAATTTATTATCACTAGCTTTATATGATTATATACTCTGCATCATCGAATGTACAATTTGTATATGTCCCTAGGGTGGTCACGGGCATTAAAATTCATTACAAAGACAATATTGTCCAACTACAAGTCCAACAAGGAGAACTCCGACCAGAGGGTGAAATTTTAAAGGGCAGTGAGAAATGGGTGCCTAGAGAAGCCTTTCAATATGGGGAATCCCAGGATCGCCCTCATTTGAAAAACGGAAAATTGATCATGGAGGATGTTGACTATGTTGTTATCAATGAGGAACACAGAGAAATAAGTTTGGATGATCTCCAGCTGCCGGATGGCCATCTCCTTGCAGGTTCGATATTCATAAGCTGAATGTTTTAATTCTTCAACTGAGTAATTGATCGAATATTCATTGAATATTTCCAGGGGTTCAATTTCAAATTACGAGCGATAAGTCACGAATTCGTCTTCAGGCTTTAGCTGTCCCGTTTAACTATTCAAATGGAAAACTACAAAGCACAAATCACGAATGGATTCATCCACTAGATTCAGGAGAAAGGTAATTTATTCATTGACAAAGATTTGAAGGAAAAACCTACCTAATGATATAATTTTCCATAGGGCTGAAGTCATCTTATACCAACCAGATGTACCTCTTAAACACAACCGCCACATTCCGAAGATACAGACGAATCGCTACGTGAGCTTTAGAGAAACTGATCAGTTTAAGGATGCTGGACAAACAGTGATTCCATTTTGGGACATTCAGGAAGTTATCACAGCCCCCAGCAACCCACTGCAAGGTGTTGGTCTATTTCACAAAGGAGATGAGAATGGATTTCACGGAGGATATTTGGGTTTGCGACTTCTCTCTTTCAATGTCTCACATTACATGAAGACAGAGCTGTCGATAAATACAACGAAATCCTATGAAAGTATTGACGGCGAGCCTACGTACATCCCAAAAGACTTGATTCATCACAAGAATTTCACGAAGTGCCAAACCTCATAGATATCCTACAACAACCGTAAAAATCATGACCAAGCTTCAACTAGATGTGTTATAATGAACCAACCCGGACGTCCCCTCCTCTACTTCAAAATTATATTATTTTTCATCACGCTGTGTCGGAAAATTAACTTTTCAGTCACTCTCCGTTTCGCGTCGAGTGGCTGAAAAGTGCTTTTTCGACACATTGAGATGAAAAATATTGTTCGTAACTGGTGAAAAAAGTGGTTTTTGACTCGTGGGATTATATCACTCGCCTTGGGCTCGTGATATAAAGCTCCCACTTGCCAAAAACCATTTTCTTTCACTTGTTACAAAAAATACTATATTCTATTTATATCCTCCGTAATCCTTCAGCAAGATCCATGGAACCATATCTGCTGGGAGCTTTGCCTCAAAAACCCTCTCCCAATCCTCAATGACCAAACCACATGGGCCAACCACCGTTGGACGTATATCGTGCGTGAGCCAATCTGCGGCGAGTGTTTCCATGTCCAAGTTTACATACGAATGTCCCCCTTCCCCCTCCTCAAACAATTTTCGAGGAGATATTCAAACTCTCCCTTTTCGACCACTGGATTTGTCCACCACTCTCCTGGATATAACATCGGTCGTATGTGCAACCACACGACTAGAGAGCGAGGGACAGAGAAAGAAGAGAGTGACGTTTGATGGCGCCCACTTGCTATGTGCTTCTCTAATTATCTATGCCAATTAAGTGTACCAGGCTGAACTGATTTTACGCTTCTGGAGACCATACTGTCAAGTTAAATTCGACAATTCCTACACACCGAGCTTGTCACTGGGCATTAATGCTCATTTGAATTTCCATAGAGATGATGAAAGAATTGGATTATCCCTTTATCATAAATATGTTATGAAAACTATTATTAGTTGTATAAAGTATGACGTCACACTGGTAAAACGTCAACTTGGCTCGATACGCTGTCGCGTATCTTGATTCTATGTATAATTGGAATATAATTCCGAAAAGTTGAAAATAAAGATAATCTATTGCATCAATTTCATATAACTTTAGTTACTTCAACCTCTAGCGCCTTAAGACAGGAATTCCCAGCTTCACTTGAATTTTCATTTAACAATTATACTACCATTAATACTTTATATTGTTTCTTACATAAAATTAGAAATGTTCAAATCTTATTTGAAGGTTCATAAATGTGTTAAGGAAGGTGATTTAAAACAAACAGATTATTTTATAAGCTCCAGTTGGGATTAACATATAAATTACCATAAATTATCGAGCGAATGCCGTTATCAAATCATGAAATATATCTACCCTTCCCGTTCGATTCAATAACTTTCATTCCCATAGACTCAAACTCCTCAATAGTTTCAGCACTTCTCATCCCTAAAGAGCTAATTTTCACATACCACATAAATACGAAATACGCGTCAGCCCATTAGCCAAGATATAACGCGGTAGTTTTGCAGGCAGCACCCGGGTAATTGCGGTCGATTGTACGACAAATATAGGTACTCGCCGACACAACCATACTGGAATAGAAATGTAAATGTGGAAATAACCAAGAAGACAGTGAGTTGCAGATATGTTAGAAGGGCATACGCCGACATCTCTCCAGTTGACATTCAGAAAGGTACCCAAGGCACTTCCTATGCTAATTGCACCAATTAGCATAGCAACGCATTTTCGGGAAGGGTGAGATTTTCGGGTTCACGACTGAAGAGTCGGTTTCCTCGTAAATTCGTCGATATTCGAGCTCTCTCTATCTTTCTCTTTCTCTCTGCCCCACCTAAAATCCCATTGAAGGACCAAATGGAATGTACATCGGGTGAATGGCTTGGACTGCTTGTCTGTGTATGTCACCGTTATTTCGGACATTGAATTAACATAAAAGGCAAGACTCAATATCGTAAACAATCTCAGCAAGCTTGGGGTGACTCGCGCTCAATTCAACGGGTATGACGACGATAAATTCGTCGGTATGACGAGGGGACGTTGGTGTAGTCAATATTTTCTAATGTTAGTGACAAAACGAGTTTTGAATGCCTCGTAAATTTATCGATTCAACTCCAACTGTATCTACACCCTTTTTTTTATTGTGTTTAGGATGTTTTTTCGGACTCTGGCGGTGATAAATAATCAATACAATGGATGATAACGGAAATAACTGGCACTACGTGTTGTCCCCATTTTTTCTCGGGTGTTTATGTGTTTAATCCAGGCACAAAACAGTCTTCGGTCTTTATTTACATAGATATTATGAGAATGTTACACAATCTTGGGTGTCGGGGGAAGATAGAGAGAGAATTGATGATACTTAACAGTTGAGGTTAACACAGAAAAAGAATATGTTAGCGGCATTTTTTGCTTCTAAACGGAAGCTTTGAAATCGTCGAATTTTTCGATTTTTCAATCTTGCTTGGAAGTAATGTACAATGGTCTGAAACGTCAAAATACAAAGTTGGAGCACCTTGTGTGTATGTGGCCATGATCAATTTCGCCTACTCGGTGGTCAACTTTTACAAAATTGAAAGAATAATTGACTATAGTTATTCTGAATGAGCTGAAATTTTAGTAGATTATAGGTATAAGTAAGGACCAAGTCTATGCCAAGGTTCAGCTCGAACGGTCCAGCCGTTCCTGAGAAATCACTAGTTGTTTCTGAAATTTTTTTGGTGAATATCTCAAAAACTATCCAACCGATTTCAATTTTTTTTTGAAAATATTCGTCTCGACAAGTTCTATCTGTACCAATCAAAACATGTATACCCGTTCATACAAAGTTTCCGAGCTATTTCAATTTTTCTGTTTTTCAAAAAAAATAATTGTTCTCACTCTGGCATTTCGAAAAATGGTTATATTAACTTCAAATTTGGCAAGAAATTTCTTTTTGGTACGCGAAATGTTCGAGATTGAAGTTGGGCTAAATCGGTCGAGTCGTTTTTGAGAAATCGCTATTTGTTCTCGAAACGATATTTGCAAATAACTTAAAAACTATCGAACCGATTTCAATTTTTTTTTTTCGAAAATATTCGTCTCGAAGAGTTCCATCTCTATCAATCAAAATATGCACACCCATCTATACAAAATTTCCGAGATATTTAAATCGGTCGAGTCGTTTTTGAGAAATCGCTATTTGTTCTCGAAACGGTATTTGCAAATAACTTAAAAACTATCGAACCGATTTCAATTTTTTTTTTTTAAATATTCGTCTCGAAGAATTCCATCTCTGTCAATCAAAATATGCACACCCATCCAAACAAAATTTCCGAGATATTTCATTTTTTTTCTATTGTTGCTTCCGAGCAGGAAGCTTTGAAATCGTCAGATTTTTCGATTTTCTGATTTTTGCGTGTAAATAATGTAGAATGGTCTGAAACGCAAAAATACGGAATTTGAGCACCTTGTATGTATGTGCGCATCGTCAATTTCGTCAACTAGGTGGTAAACTTTTAGAGCATTGGAAGAATAATTGACTACAAGTATTTCGCAAAGACTGAAATTTTGGCATATTATAGGTATTAGTGAGGACTAAGTCTGGGCCAACGTTCAGCTCAATCGGTCCAGCCGTTCCTGAGAAATCACCAGTTGTTTCTGAAACTTAGTTAGTTTCTGGCGAAGGCCTCAAAAACTATCGAATCGATTTTAATTTTTGTTTTTTCAAGAGGTTCGCCTTGACGAGCTCTATTCATATCAGGTAAAACAAGTATACCCGTCGGTACAAAGTTTTCGAGATATTTCAATTTTTCGTTTTTTTCGAACAAATAATTGTTCTCACTCTAGCATTTCCAAAATGATTATATTAACTTCACCTTTGGCACGAAGTTTCCTCCTGCTAGTAAAATGTTTGGGATCGAACTTGGGCTCAATCAGTGCAGTCATTTCTGAGAAATCGCTATTTGTTCTCCGCTTCGATTTCGCTCATCCAAAATACCAAATTTCGTTATCAAAAAATTGAACAAAATGCAACTTGGCACGAAATCAAATGTTGGTAACAAAATATTTGGCATTGAAGATGGGCTAAGTCGATCCATTTGTTCAGGAGATATTCAACATTTCCTTGAGAAAAAAAAAGTTTGAGGATGAATGTCTAAACAGGAATTGGAGATGCAGGAACTTTCCCTGCATTTGCAGGGAATTGGTTCGGAAGCCTGCCATCAATGAAATTGGTAGAAAGTAAAATTTGAAGAGACAAATAATACATAAAGTGATGGCCGAATGCCTTCTGCCAAATAGGCTCGGTCATCTGCTTGTTTTCATGAACAACGTGGAGAATTGGGGGGTTACTTGCATACGAATTTTCGAGAGAATTTTTCTCAATGCTGATTAATTGTATGGAATGAGGAACAAGGTGACGGTTTTCTTCTTTACTGATCTTTTGTAAAAATATCGGGGAGTCAGAAGACGAGACAAAAGATGAGTTTAATTATTACAAAGAGAGGTCGATCGTGTAAGGGAGCATCTTCACGCGCATTATACACATCATGGTCTTTAGGATTTTTAACTTTTTTGATGCTCGTTATAGAGCCATCCGCGTTATAACGCTCAAGTTGAAGTTTGAAGCGACGTATCATCCAGAATAATGTGGATGTTTGGGAATAAAACGCGCTGTGCTTGCATGATGTAGGCTTCGGTGCGATATCGCGTGAGAATTTTATGATCAGTGACTTCGTTTGCATATCAATGGACGAGAGATTGAGAATCTCAAGTGCGTTATCTCGGGTTTTCTTCAATGTGGAAACTAATCTTGAGAACAACCTCGTTTATTTGGTAATAAAATTCTTGCGCTCTTCATGCAAATTGAGAAATATGAAAATAGTATATTTCGATACAAGTGTGACGAGTTGAAACACTTCGTCGCACGTGTATCCGAACTATTCTTTTTTGTTAGTGATGTTATGTCCAGCGAGCAGCGATTTATGCCACTTTTCGACACGGGTTGCACCACAGCTGACAAAAAATAATTTTTCAAGTTGAAAAACTAATGCCGCATGCCTATCGAGCATGTTTAATCTTTACCTATTTCAATAATTTTTTCATCGAAAGAACCACTATTTAACCGTGGAATTCAGTTAATCAATGTCTGCATAATGCGTATAAATTTTATTGCTAATCTTGAAATGGAATCGACCGAGCAGCTTCAACTGAAAAAATACACGCCTCAAATTCCATCAACACTCGATAACTTTTCTGATATCCCGACCTCTGTTAGCAAACATCGCCCGCTGAAATAACAAAGAATTGTTTTTTTATCTTATCTCCCGTTGCCCGTCTCAAGAGTTTAATGACGACATCAAAAATATTAATGCAGTGTAAACTCTTCAGTCTTCGTTAACGACTAAATGACAAAGTTCCTGGATGTTTGAGTTTTGGTAGAAATTTCCAGGGAGGCTCCATCGAGGGATGATTCTTCAATGATATTTCTGTATTTATTTCAGAGGATGGTAATGAAGTACCAATATAAATATGGAAGATTAATCGAGGCATTATACTCTCGTTAGGGTTGGATGAAATACCCGGCACGGAGACGAGAGTCACTGTCTATCCATTTTCCTCATCACTCATTCTCGTAAAATTTCCTTTTTTTCGCGTCTGCGGAGATTCATTTGGAGCAGATAATAAACAATAAATAGCAACAATTGCACAGTGTTGGAAAAACAATAAGTCTCGGAGACGGTTGACAAATAATTTGTCATTTTTTTTCAGTCCAATGAAAGGAATTCTGATTACAAATCTTTTATGCAATCAAAAAATACACCTTCACGTAAGATTTTATGTTAAATAGTGATTTTTAGGTTTTTTTTTCTCTCATTAACATATTGCAATGACGATTCGAGTTCAATAAAACATACCAGTCCCAGTGTAATGAACTGTTTTGCAAATTCTTCATAGATTTCAATAATCTTCTAATTTATAAAAAAGATCTGTTTTAAATCAAATCCAATTAGAGGAAGTGGAAAATTTGAAATTAAATTCTGAAAAATCGATAATAAAGTAAAGGTGAATTCTCAAATTTATCATTGTCTCTCATTGTATGATATCAAAATTTTGCTGTTCAATTCGAGTTTCGCATACCTTTCTTTTAAGCGGATTTCGTTTCCTTTTTATTCCTTTCTTCCGGTTCTGCGAAAAAAGAAAATAACGAGTTATTGAATTTACGTATAATATATAACCCTGGTACAAACGAAATCATTTTCCTTTGGAGGCTTTTCTCCACCGAATGAAAAAGTGAATAGAGAAGTGGAGCTTTGGTTTCGGATTACGAGGACTTCATAACGCGTATGGAAATGAGTTACCCTGGAAGAGCGTCACAAGTGTGAGCTTAATTAAATGTCTATAAGCACTCGAGCCAAAGGCGAGAATGAGTGGGTGAGTGAGAGTAAGATTGCAAATAGAAGTTAACGTCGGAGGTTCTATCTGTCAAAGCCTTCGAAAGCCTTTTGCCATTCGACTCTAACCGTTCTTTCTCTCATTTCAATGAACCTCTGCGGTTTACACAAAAGCCATCTCGCTTTCTACATTCGGAGCGAGTTAATTGTATTTTATGTACTGAGGCATTTCACTTCTCCACTCGCTTTTGGGTAGATCCAGGGCTAAAAGCATTTTCCGACTCGAGTTTAAATGAAAAGAGGCGAGTAAGAACGGTGAGGGAGAAAAGCTTTGTTGGGAGGAGTTCGGGAGTGTACACTGGACAGGGAGGATAAATTCTTGACATTTTCTTTCTTGTTATGATGAGAAGTAGCCGGAGGAGTGAATTGTCGGGGCTCTTCCGTTATGATTATTGCGGAGATCTTGTCCTGTGATACTGCATTCATGGGTGAATGTTACATCGCAAGTTGTCTTTTGTCTGAGCTTTTATTTTGTTGAGTTAAATGCCGAGAACGTAATTGCCAAGGCCTCCTTCTTTGGAGTTTTTGTCAAAGTGTATCAAAAAGTTGAAAACATGAAAAAAAATGGTAGCGATATTTTCGAAATTTTGAATATGTTCCGTCGCGGAATATTTTTTCGTAGAGTTCGATTTTCATTTTCATTTTGCTAGCACTCATTGAATTTTCCTGGCTTGAAGATACTCAAAGACGTTCTATTCTTTTCATTCGTTGTGAATAATTGTCGAGATATTTGCACTATAATTTTTCAGTTGTAACATTCTTCGTTTGGAAAAACTCAGGTAATCCCCCAGACCGTGACATGTAATTCCCCAGACCGAGACATACCATTCCCCATAGACATCTGGAGGGAAAATTTGATGGCTTTATTACGGTCAAACCTGAAGCGTTACCGTGCCTCTTGTTCCCGCGCGGCGGTGGATTTTCCGCCCCCAAAATTGAGTCCCAAAATTGCTCTCTCACCTAGCCTTCACCGACTTTCTTCATGGTCCGTGCAAGTTCTAGTCACCCCTACATATTTTCAAATTTTTATTATTAGTAACTCAACCCGCGTAGAAGTATTTTCTCTATTAAGTCTTCAAGTATTCGACTGCGAGGAACTTAATTAACGTATCAGAAAGTTTTTTTATTCAATTGCCTCCGGTTTAATAATCCACAATTCTTATCACAGTGTAAGGGTGTGTTTTGTATCTGTGTTAAAATATATTATACTATTTTTGAAATATACACCAGTTTTGTGTTTTTATTTATTGAATACTGTGATCTAACTGGTTCATTCTAAAGTTTAAGAATAAACAGAATAAATCATTCATTCACAAAATTCTAAACATTTGTAATTTTGATGGCCAATCGGTAGAGTAATCAGTTCAATTTGCATTTTAAAGATGAGTAGCCATAATTGATAGATTACAAAAAGAGGTCTGTAATCCCCAATATCAAGCAAATCTTAATCCAAAGCAATTGTGGCTCTTAATATGGTATTCATAAATTCAATAGCCCATAATTTTGTATCCCCAAGAATTGAAAAAAATAATAACTCAAGGAGTCACCTGGTGCAGATCGAATGTTTCAGGAGAGAATAAACCGCTCTTTTGCCATTATTTTCACACATTTTTCCATGTACGTAGTTTCCCTTGGGCTTCAACTCTTTTTTTCTTGCTTTTTTTAAGGTAATAACTCCGGTACAACCGTGTGTGTCAGTTTCACGGAACGATGGATATCGGGATACGTTTTATACCATTAATTCCAATCGCCTCTGCACACCCGGTTGAGTTTTAATTACCGATAAAATACACAGGCGTGATGCTTGATGAGGGAAAAATTACCACTCAAAATTGACGGGGGGTTGAACTGTGCGCATGGTTTATTTGAAATTGGCGAAATTTATTTTTACCGTTTCTGGTGATTTTTCGTGCTTTGGAGCTGATGAACCGGAAGCTGAAAGGAAAATGGAAGCTGATGGATGTTGTTTATGAAAAGGTAAAAAAAATAATGATTGGAGATTTTATTTACCTCGATTTTTATCAGAAAATGTCATGAAGAATCCGGGGGAAGACGAGCAATTCAGAAGAAATTTTCTGTTGAGGTGAAGATAAAAGCGTTAACTGGATTGACGTGGAAAAAAAAGTGAACGAAACCATTTTCAAGTGAACACCATTGTGAAAACAATTTGATCCCTTATTGAATTCAAATTCCCATTGCAGATTCAAATGAATATATTGCGAAAATTTTCAGAAATATCCAACAGTGTAGAACGTTTAATTATTCCAATAACTCACATTTATCACCGGAACTTGATTGTATTGTTTCAAAACTACTACAGTTCGAATTTATAACACCCATTTACCCCTCTTCCCTCGCTTCCCCTCCGGCAGCCGGAGACTTCTGCCAAAGAGACGTTAATCGGAAGCAAGTTTCGACGCTGGCGCGATCGCTCACAACCGGAAACGAAGTGGAGCGAAAAAACATGTCGCCCCCCCCCCTCCCCCTCTTCGCCCATCCCCCTAAGAAGAGAGTGTCTAAGTGTCTGCGAGGGGGTCGAGATACACACGAATCCTTACATGTGTTCATGAGTGGGTAGGTAGTCTGTAGTAGGTGAAGCAATTGAATAAAGTGGAGGCGTCGATATGTGACGACAGTCGGATATGGCGAAAGGAAGACAACTTCAACGTTCCCTTTTTTTTCGACTTCTTCCTCTCTTCGCAGGAACCCTCCTCTCTCGACTCTGTCGTTTCAATCTAATCGACCATGATGTAATTCGAGGCTGGGTTAAAGTTACCCGATTACTCTCTGACATTGACTCGAAATCTGTTCTTCATCATTCTCATTGTTCGTCTGAATCTTGGGGATATCTTCATCGATCCGGAGGAAGGGAGAATTTCGTATGCAACTGTGGAGTTTCATGATGAGAGCGGTACGTGATTTCCGGTTTTCGTGGGGCGCAGATGGAGTCGGAGGAAATGTACGGGGTACTTACCCGCTTAGGGAGAGGTTTGATGGTAATTAATTATCATTTCTTTGGTGTTTATTTGTTATTCAATCGTCAATAAGTTGAAATCGACTGTATCTCCATCGGAAATTGTATGGTGGCTAAAATCGCTACTTACTAATGCCAAACAATTACATTCTGGAAAATGCACTCATTATATTTTACCAATTCAACTACAATTTTATTCAATGTTTGTTACTAAAATAAAAATTTCTATTCGCAACATATGCGCCAACTTTACATTTGAATGAAAAATAAACTGTCATCCAATGCTTTTTACCTCGCATTAAACATTCAAAAAAACACTGGAGACGTGCAGTTGCATCCATTCACTACAAAAAATCGAAAAAGTGAAGTACTAAAATCAAACAATGCCCTTTATCCATATTTACCAAGTCTCGGTGGTACAATACTTCCCCTCTCCCATCCTCAAATTGAATAAAAAGAATAGAGAATGTAAACCTAATCGATCTATCCATCGACTCGTCACCCCCGTCGCAGTACACGTGAAATCTAAAATTCGATGGTCTCATATTTCACTGCGAAAAGGGGAAAACCAAGTGCTTCTGGTACATTTTTTTGTATCCTGATAAACCCAGCATCATTGAGTTGTGATGGCTTTAAGGGGCCGGGGGAGGGGGGGGGTAAAGGGGGAAAGAAATATACAGTTGGAGTGGCGAATCGATAAGCGAGACGAAAGAGAATGGAAGAGTATGTATCTGTGATGGAAGTTACTAGTGCATTGTGATCCACGCATCATCAACATTGACGACCTTCGCCTCGACAAAAACCTCCGCACGAGACCTCGGCCCATTGCCACGAGTTTACGAGCATGAGGAAATAGCTTCTTTTCCCACCATCATTACTATTTTTCTGTCGCCCAACGACTTCAACCACTCGAAACCCCGGGAGGGAGGGGGAGTTAAATTGTCTTTTTGAGATGACGTAGTCGTTCAATTTTTATTCACCCCCAGTTGAGGTGAAAGAGTTTATCACATTGAGCAAAAATAATAACCAGTTTTTGAATGTTCGGAAGGATTTTTTGGGGAAAAATATCTCCAGGATATTCCTCAATAAAATGAGACAGTTTGATGGAGTAATTAATGATCCATTGAAAAATTAGAGAATTCTATTTCTTTATACAATTTATTCTACTATGATATTGTCAATAGAATTACCCCAGGAGAATTTTCTTTGTTAATTTTTATAATGAAAAAAAAAAACAATAGTATGAACAGAAATTCGAACATTTGGAATTTCATAATTGTGGATAAAACTACTTTGTTTTCCCAAATGTTAAAAATCCAACGCTAGCCATCAGAAAGAGACCCCAACAAAACTTCTTCCATAAATAATTCATCGGCAATTATTTCCTCACAGGTGATCGCAAAAAAGCCTACCGCGAACAATTTGACAGTGCAGCATATGTTTCTCCTGTGACTCATATGTTTCAGATTAGCATAACTAACGTGCCCCACGGCAATTAGTATATTCGTGTAATACGAAGTGAACTTGCGTGTCACTCTGGCACCTCTCCACCGTAAAAATAGGAAGGAATTATTGCTGGTTGATAATGAAACAGCAAAATTCATGAACACTCTGCGTCCCTTCGGCTCATTGGGCCGTGAAAATTCCGGATATAGGTTTTCACACACTAGCCTCATAATTCCCACCCTCAACAAAAACAGCCTATTCCGTTTTTCCCGAGTATTCATTCCCTCTCACCAATTGCAAACTGAACGCTAGCTGATTCTCTCTGGAGTGAACCGATAAAACCAACAAGCAATCGACGACCAATTAATCCCTCTCTCTCCCTTTCTCCTTCTCTGTTCGAATATCGAATTATTACAACGAAATTAGCGGGTCTGGTTCAACGATTGCGGGTAAAACCACTGAGATTGTAGATGAGATAACACAAATGTTGGATAAATTTTACAAGCATTTCATTTTGACGGCATATATAGGGTGGAAGTAAAAACCATACAGAACGTAGTGTTCAATCAGCGAGAAATTAAACTGATGGATACCCTGTCATCGGTGCTCAATTACTTGGTTAAATATCCACAGGAGAAATTGAGAATTGATGAAGCAAATAAGTAAATAAAAATGCTAAATCAACATATGATTATTGTAACAAAATTTGATTCAACATGTTTATATACTAGTTTTTTTGTTTATTTTTTTTGTTCTTCCATTTTGGAGGTATTTTTAGAGGTTTTGAAGCCGAACCTGATTTGTCCGAATGGTACCATTTGGTCAGAAGATTCTGAACTTTGAAGTAAATTTGATCTTTAATTGTCATAAGTAACCAATTGATTCGATAAAAGAAATACATATATAATTGACAAAGAAATTGGAGTGCGCAAAAGTGGATTCCTTAGTCTTGCATACCACAAGGAGAGACAAACCTCGGCAAACCTCAGTAACGGCACGGCTACTTCGACAAACTCGAAACTTGAGGATGAGTGTTCTGCTCTGTCCGACACTAAGGCTTTCACGGTAAAGAGGGAGTAACGAGAGTCGTCACCGACGAACACTATGGACCTAACGAAGGAGAAAAAAAAAGGAGCGAAGATCACCAAAACTATGGTCCATAAGAAATCAGGCCAACCTCTCAAAGCAACTGAGTGGGAGGAAGTAAAGTCAAAGGGAAGGAGGCGGGAGGCGCAGCCGCCCAATAAGCCTAAGGCTAGCGAGCAGAAGAAGCAGAGGGCACCACTAGTACGACCCAATGCTCTAATTTTGGGCCCGGAGGACAAGAAACAGTACTTGGAAGTGCTCAAACGAGTGAAGGAGTTGATACCTGCAGAAGGCTACCGGACATATGCTGATTATCCAATCCAAGTATAAGGCAGAAGAAGCTGATAGCTTGCATACCCAGGTAGGGAAAAACAATTGGGGCGAGCTTGGTCCAAGTTCAGCGGCCGGGCTACCGTGGTTCGGGGCCCGTTGCCACGCCAAGACCGCGCCAGGCCTGGTGGAAGCCTGGGATGATAACATGGGGCCTGGCCTGGCGCCGAATTATGGCCAAGCCTCGTTCCCCGAACTGTGGCCAAGCCTGGGTTTGTCATTCGACCCAACAACTTTTAATTATAATTGATTAATTAATCGAGCGGCATAAAAAGATGACAGAATAATTGAATAAAAATACATAAATAAATAACGGATGCTTGGCCGAAACATGGCAGCCAAGCTACGTACTTTAATTAGTAAATAATTTAAAAAACAAAATTAATGTTTTCGCCATTGATTTTTTTGATTGATTCTTCACTAATTACCTACCCCCAACGCTGTCATGCCTGAAAAACCGATTTTACTAACTTAAAATATTCGCCGAAACCGGGGATCGAACCTATAACCCTACGCATACTAATCCTACGCCCTAACCGCTATAGACTATCGCGGAATTCGTATAAATGATGACTAGAGTTGCCTATATGAATTCCATTACATAATTTTTTTAATATCACGTTTCATTCATTTACGCATTTAAAATCGTATGGCTAGAATTTACACGTAGATTGTGAAGGTGAGTTGGGGAGGGGTTGCGGGTAAGGAGGGGGCGGGGGGGGGGGGGGGTATCGAAAGGGGGAGGAACTTTAAGAAACCGAAATGCATCAATTAATTTGATAATTTTCTATTGTATTCCAAAAATGTCTGATTTCGCCCTTATGTTTACACCCTCGTTATAACACCCTCTGATTATATCCCTTGAGAGGTGATCATTATAATTATTTTCATATGTTTCTCCCTCCTTTATTTTTTGAATAGAAAATGTTACTCTTTATTAATTTGATTGAACTTCAAAAGTCAATCCAAAGGATTCCGACTACATCCCTATTATTTTAACCTTCTACCCCTAAATTGCAATTGGCAATTGCCTCTGGCCCTGAACTGGTGAGGTCCCGTCAGCCGAGGTTTGGCTACCCATGCTTTTTATCCGCTTGGCCGAACCTCGGGCCAAGATTGATAATTCAAGCCTGGTCAGCCATGTTCTTCGGAAAATTGGCCGTGATTCGGACCAAGCCTGGTGATCCAAGCCCGGCTAACCGTGCTCTTTACTAGTCTGGCCGTCCTTTGGACCAAGCTTGGTGACCCAAGCCTGGTTGGCCATACTTTTTGGAAACTCGACCGTCCCTCGGGTCAAGCTTGGTGACCCAAGCCTGGTAAGCCATGCTTTTTCAGCTTCGGCTGTCCCTCGGACCAAACTTGGTATACCAAGCTTGGCGAGCCCAGTCTCGTGCCAGTCCTGGCCCGTTTCGTGAACATTGGCATTTCCTACCTGGGTAAGACCCTACCTGAACTCCTTGGGAGCGAAGCTGATATCCTTAGCAAGAGACCACAAGAAGAATACGAGAACATGGATCTGAATGAACTGACTATGAGGAATCAAGTACTGGAAGCCCTGAAAATTGTAGCTGAGTTGGATTACCAAATAGCTCCAGATATCATTAGGTCTTTGCAGAAAGCCTACCGAGGTACCCAGACTGCGTTAGTGACGATGACTGCAGCGGCTGCGAAGAAAGCTCTAGGTGATTGCCGCAAGGGCGTATAAGATCGGTGAACTGCTGGATCCGAAGGCTGGAGAAAATGACCAAATGAGCACCATAAAAAGCAATCTTGGTGTGAGCTACTTGCTGAGGTGGAAGATACCCTATGGGCTAGGCTATATAAGATTGTGATGACGCGTCTCAAAAATCACCCACTACCATCACCACAGGACTGGTGAAGAAAATCGTCGGAGTGTTATTCCCACAACAACCAGAAATCCACCATACTGTCGCGCAAGATGGGATGCAGATCACAGATCAGAGATTCTCCTGGTGATTAAATGTTGAGATTTCGTGAAATTACGATTTTTTAAGTTCCGGGTAAAATCAATAACTTTCTATCAGGAAGTTGAAAACTTACATTAATAATTTAAAATACACAACCACACATGTCAGCGGACGAAGATTCCTCCAACACCACCTGATCTGCAGGCAAAATATGGCCATGCAAAACGGAAGTTGCTACCAGTCACATCAAAGGATCTGTATTCCAATGCGTATGACAATTCGTTGCATAGCAAAAGCAAAAAAAGTTATGAACCCAAGAAGGCCTCTACTGGTCTTCAAGTGAAAGATTTTTTACTGAATACCCGTGATTCACAGTACTTGCTGGAGAAGTTTTCTTCATACTAAGCTTACTTGCACTAGATTTTTCAAGTGGAAGATTTCTTTTATTACGGGCAGAAAAGACATTTATTTCATCAAGAATTTCGGTCAATTTTAGAGGAAACTTCCTTGGGTTGAAGAAAAATCTTGGGAAAAAAATGGACAAAAATTTTCAAAAATCGCAAATAAGCTGATTCCTCGACTAAAATCATCCACGCGTTGACAGAATTTGTAATAAAAAAATCCACTGCAATTTTTAAAAAGAGTAATTGAATAATTTTATCTTACGAGTTGTGAGACTTTTCCCTGGAATTTTCCGGCGTAAGGCTATTTGGCATCTATTTCTTTATGCTCATCTATTTTCAAGTTCCCATCTTCCTTTTTTGCATCTGTTTCGTTAGGCTGTTCTCCTAGGAGCTTGCAAACAAGAGAAATTCCCAAGTATGGGAATCGACGATCTTAATAGTACATTATGTCACCAGGCGATGAAAGTATTATCTGACGACTGTGGCTTCCTCGCCTTCGGCTTGGATTATAATCACATGAGTCAGATAGTACTTTTATCGCCGAGTGACGTCTAATATGTTTCGTCCCTGGTCCCGAAAACTGCGATCTAACCGAACGGAGTGAGGTTAGAATCGCGGATTTTCGGGCGCCAGGGACGAAAAAAATTTTATTTTCAAAGATACAGAGAGAAGAGGAATCCCATGATCCTCGCAAAAATTCCTCACTCAACGAATTGAGAATTCTGGTCCTTAATCATGAAAGCCGACTCTCACAATATTATGCTACGTTATACCAATGGTCGTCCTAGAAATCTTAATCATCAGAGATTTTGCATTAACTATCAAAATTGTAAATTCACAAAGGAACTTATTGCGATTAATAAACTGAGAAACGTCCCACACACCTGCAAAGGTCCTGGAACTAGCAAATCATGAATATTACATCGGCCATTCAATTCCTCACACTGCTGCATAGTTAGCACCACACCAAGTTAATCGGCATCATTGAGCAAATTATCTATTAGGAACGATACTATTCAGATCAACTCAGAAAACCAATCACTGAACGACCCATCTGTATCAGTATCTAATAAATAAAACATGAAAGTTATTGAGAATCAGATACGTGGACAGGAATTCAAATCACTTCTCCGCAATTGCACTAATATCACCTGCTACGTGTTAAAAGCAGGCACTTTTAAAACTCACGATCACCAATTTCAATGACATCCGCCAAGTTTCATCCTATTTTTTCTATCTTTGCAAGAACAATGACTGTATTTCCTTTTTGAAGAATTTCTGATATCAATTTAAGTTTTTCATACTCTTCAGATCCGAAGAAATATGGTCATTAAGCTATTACTTAGTAATAACAGAGAAAGTTTTATTTAACCAAGTTGCTTGAATAGATGATAAATATTTTTCATTCAAGAGTGTATATGTCTTAAAAGGCATTTAGTTTTGGTTTTTCTTGTGTGTTTAGATTCCTAAAACACACCTGCTATGTTGAAATAAAATTTGGTTTTGTAAGTTATACAATCTTAAACTATCGCTATTTTCGTCAATAAATCGCTGAGTTTGACTTTTCGCGTTTTTTAATATACGTATCCCATACTATAGTGACTTCTCCAAACACTTATTTCGCAGTCTTAGGACAGTTCGCAGCAGAGTGATAGACGATAGGCGACAAGCGAGGGGAGAGCGGGGCGAGCTCCCTTACAAGTTTTTCCAAGTTTCTGGAATTGGGTAGGGGGAGTGCGTTCCACTTTTTTATCATAGGACAGGGGGATTAAAGGATGAAAAAGACTTTGGATAGGGGGAATATTCGGCCTACGACTGCTCCAAAAACTATTAACACACGAGTTTAACATTCCCTCTTTTTCACACTTGAAACGTCATATACTATTTCAGTCTGTTTCCCTCCAAAATCAACTCAATGAAAATCCTTCAAACTGTTTATTTAATTGTTCCATGTAATTTCCTTGAAATAAATAAATTATTAATTTTTAAATCGGTGAGAATGCGGAAGAATTTGTAATGAACGTATTTATCCAATGCAAATACTCTATTTCTCCATCTGACGCGACGAAATGACGGAAATTTTCTCCAAATCAATATTAAATTTAATTATCAATTTCTAAATGTCATCACGTCGCTGGACATCCACAATTTCCCATTGAAAATGGCCCGAGGCCATATGAATAGTACGTACATATTGTCGGAGTGAATAGTAACCTCGCACGAGGTTCAATCACTCTACCAAAGTTAGTTTGAAAGGCAGGCAAGGGTTTCAACGGGCATCAGAACCTCCACAGATGCAATGCATCGGAACAACCGATGAATGCACCTACTGCGCCCACCCACCCTTGAGCATTGTACCGGCACGTATGTGATGTATGCAGAAACACCAGGGTGTATTGGATAACGTCAAGTTCCACCCGTGGATATTGCGTTGAACAATTGTACAGCGCAACAGCATGCGTCGACGGTATGCCAAATCGTTGGTGCCCATCCCGACGCAAGTGCTAGTGAATTTTCCAGCAACGCCATAGAATGCATGCGTAATTAATGAAACCAATAAAGCCGTTTGTACTCACCGGAAATTCGTTAAATTTAATTGGATGCGAGTAATCCTGAAATCCACATCCACTCCATGGAAAATCCAAATGCACGGTTCAATATTTTTTTTTATTCGTGCATTTTTCCGTTTTTTGTGAATGTTGAAAATATAAGAAGCTCAGTTGTAAATTTTAGGGCTGTGAATTAGTCAAAACGTAGATATAAAAAAAATTTATATATAGGAAAATCAAAATTATATCCAATTCTAGTTGTGATCCATGAGCAGTAGATGTGAAACAGTCAAAGGAGGTTCAACATTCCTGAGCTGGTTTTTTTTCAAATACTTCATATTTGACAGTGCCCGGAGGTAGTGCAATGAAACGTCCCCACTCCCCGGACTTCTGCCATGGATAGGATGGTTCAATATTAAACGGTCATAATATCTCATATCCCGAGGCTAACGCCAAACTAATAAACTCGAATCGCAAAATTTCCTCACAATTAATCATTAAAAATTCTTTCAAAGAATACATTATAAATTACTGAGGATATTGAGCCCATTAAATGAGCAATCTTTCTTCTGATCTCTCTCCAAAAATACTAATCGCCGTGACTATACTTTTCAGGCCTAGGACTGAACCTGGAAAAGGCGAAAAAAATTTGAACGCCACTGAATTTCATCACCAGTTTGATAGCAGTCTTTACGGGCACTCGTCAGACCTCGTTTAAACGTCCGCATGAGAGAACTCGCTACGATATAGTGACACGTTAGGGTGTGACACCAGGGCTCGGGAATTCAACAACGGTTGGTAAATCTCGTTGAATCTAATATTACAGTGACACTGGATGCATTAGCGGATTAACGTACTCGCAATTTCTGGTCGACCGAGTCATGAGGTATATTTGCATGGCATTATACCGTGCATCCCAATGCTGTTATATGTGAATGCTATATCTAATTTACTTCCACCCAGTTACCCCCTCCCCCCCAGCTCTTGCCCCTCCCACCACTCCGGGATTTCTATTGCACTCTCGATTCCACCGCTAATTGTATAGATATGGCGACACTATCGAGAGAACTCTCTTGTTCAGGTGATAATTGTATTACTATCCTATCAGCGTGATTGCCATTCCGGGCTCGCTCGTCAATAGGACCGTTTGAAGTGCCCAATGCGTGGTAGGATCTATCGAATTCTCGAGGCCTATCCAACGAACACCTTCGGGTCTATTCCAATCTCTGGACTAGTTTGATTCTAGCCACAGTGGATCTTCCATATCATAGGTAATGGGCTATTGATCCATATGGAACCTTTGTCCTATCTTGGATGAGATCCGTCAATTACATTACAGGCTTTGATATGTACTTTGATGAAATGAACTGTATAAGTCAGAATGGTAAATAATAGACAATTTTTCCCATTGATTGTCATACTTCTGTTTCCCGCAAGTTCATTCTGAGCTCGAAATAACTGAATTTCAACTTTTTTTCTTCATTACGAAATTGAGTATAATATAAATTGGCATTCGGATTCAATTGCTGCTTACGATGATAAACAAGTGAGAAATTGATCTGGAATAGGATGTTGTATAGTTTTCTTGGCTAATAAATTAGCAATATGCTTCCGAATGAGCACTTCATATATTATTATCTCTATCGCATGTAATATCTTGATATTTTTTTCGTTTCATCAAATTGCATAATTTTCTTCTCAATTAATTGTGTTGAGTTTTCTACTTGAGTAAATTCCATTATAAATATTTTTTCATATTTTTTATAAATTCTATTTATGATTTTTATCTTGAGCGGAAATTAGTTTGGGTTCTGAAACTCTTATTTTCGGATTGTAATGGGTTCACTTTAATCTATTCAATCTAAGAACTGCCACTGATTTCTAATTGTTGTCAGCGGGTTCCTTTTTTCTATTTCTTCTATCTAATAATCACATTGCACTTAATATTATAGGGAGAAAGCATTAATTATTTAAACGTTCTCTAATTCTTTCTTCTAGCTAATATTGAATCGCTTTGAAGCCTAATCTACAATGACATCAATGAAATTGGAAAAAAGGAAAAAAAGAATTATTAAAAAATCGGAATAAAAAAGATTACCATCACTTTCATGTTCAAACTCGGTCGAGGGGGCATAGGATCAAATTTTTTCATCCGTCATTTAACTCATTTTGAACGTTTTTTTAGCTGTCTTGAAAATAGTATATTTCTCACCTAGGGAGGTAAAATAAAGGAGGCTTGCTCACGTGCAGAATTACCGCCCGAGCCGAAGGCGAGGGTGGTAAGCACGT
>JAPYZM010000825.1:0-24906 GCA_030522845.1 Psyttalia concolor
TTGAATCTTCTGATGTTGTCACTTGTCACAAACCACCGGGTAATTCCCACCAAATGTCAACGACTTTTGGCGAGTTTAAAACCGAAAATGGAGTCAGAATCCTGAAATCAGGCGATTTATCGATTAATTGCTGAGTTTTAATGAGCAAATTCGTCTCTCGATAACTCATCAGGAGATAAAAACATCTCGTGACGGTTCGAGATCACGAAGTGAATAAACAAATCGAATATTCACTTGGATTGATAAAAAAAAAGTGGCAAATAGTACTTAAAAAAATGGCAAATAAAATATAATCATCTTTGTAATAAAGAAGAAAATGATTCCAGTCCTGCAACAGATAAAACAGAGAAAAACAATAATTCATTGGGGGTTAGTATATTTTTTTTTCCTGTCCTCACACGTAAACCCTTTCACGTATTTACCCTTCCCACCATCGGTACCATTCCTTGGCATTCGCCAAGGGCCAAGAAAAAACCCCACGCTCAGGGGAAAACCTTGGCCAGGTACAGTCGTCCCTTCCCAATGGTTAGTTAAAAATAACCGCTACATTTTCACCTTTCGAACAAACCCTACCTTTATTGCAGCTCCCACGAGATGAGATTCCACTGCATTAATCCTGGAATCCTGGCCATCCACCTGCAGCTCTGCTGATTCCACTGGATTTAATCCTGGAATCGTGGTAGGCACTTACACTCACACATTCTCCAATTGCACAGCACATGACACTCACTGAGGCCCAAAAAAAAACCACGACAACCCTAGAAATTGACAGACAGTTCACCGAAAAAAAAATTATTTCATTCCCTTTGGTAAAAAAAAAAATTGCACACACACTGCACTGGACGGCTGGACCCTCCACCGGCCCCTGAAGAGGTCCAACAAACCCCCTTCAATGAACAAACGATCAGAGGAATTCCCTTCTCTTAAAAAATTGCCCCAAAACTCGAGCTCGACTGATTAAAGAAAAAAATATTTCCTTCATTTCTATCACAATAATCACACAATGTCTCAGTAAGCTGGGTAAACGTACTAAACACTTCACTAGAATCCTCGGTAGGAACAGTAGCCACCGGTATGTAAACAAACAAAGGCTGCCGAGCGTTCCTGTTGGCCCTGAGTGTCTCGCCCAGACAATAAAACCACCTCAAATTATCCAAATCACTTCATTAATTCACTAAAAAACACTGCACCAGGTCCCAACCGAGCACTCACTCCCGCCATTATCCGTATTTATGCTCGGCGGGCACTGCACATACTCCCGAGGCCGGTAATTTTCGACCATTTTCATGTTTCAGCCGGAGCAGCACCTCCGCGACGCACTAGGGCTGAGCGACTTCCACAGACTGGCCGGACTGGGGGAATGGCGTTGATGCAGGGTGGGAAGGTAGCGCTGTGCGCAAGCGCAGTAGTTGTGCGCATGCGCAGTAGTTGTGCGCATGCGCAGTAGTTGTGCGCATGCGCAGTAAGGTTGCGCATGCGTATACCCCCCGAGCTCCCACCGAAGCGACGCCATATTGAACGCCCTTCAGTTGTCTCTCGATGTAACTAGTCGTGGCGTACGTGCCCTCTCGCACCGAGCGATGAAAATTCTCGGAAACCTGGGACTGTGGAGTGTTAGAGGCCGGCGGTGGCTCCGAAGGTGGCCATCCTGGGAAATAAAATAAGAATTGACGATCGGGCGGGAGAATTAATTACCACTATCAATATCAATGTTTTTTTATAATTTGTATTTATTAAAAAAATTATTATTAGTGATCCAGAAGTCATAGTCTCTGCAATATGTTGTTAAACTTCACATGCTATTTGTTGATAATTCAGCATAAATCCCCGATTTAGAAAGTCCTCGATTTCTGTAGGCGGATTCGTTACCACGTAGAGAATGAAGCAAGAACTTGTTTTCGTTACAAATCCGTTTCCACAGAATCGGTCTGTATCGTAACGACCACCAGTTGTATTAAGAGGATTTGGAATTATCACGTAATTATGAGTACAATTTGACCCAAGCTCGGAAAAGTCCTCGTCAATAATCCCATCGAGAAGGCCAGAATCTCCAGAAACTGTGAATGAGGTCGTGTCTGGCTGAGACCAACGGATTGTGCAATCTCCCAATGCCGGACGAACGCAAATTTTGTAATTTAAATTCTGCATTTGCCTTGTTCCAGGAGAATATTGACTGTTTACAACTAAAACACGAAGAGATAATTTAATCAGATTGGGACAATTTGGAGAGTGGTATGACAGAAGATTCATTTGCATTATTTACCACGAGAATTTGGCGTAGTTCCGTAATTAAAACTCATAACAGTCCCAGAAATCGCTTTATAATACTGTAGGCAGCCACTTGGAGCTAAAATTGTTAGAAAAATAATTTAGCAGGCGCTATTTTACTCATGATAATGCTACTTGATATTTTACCTCGCCAAGGTGAGTCGCATGCTATCTGCTGAAGTCTCAAGTTCCATTTTCGAGCAAATCGATAGGCAGCATTGGTGATTACAGAGATGGTGATGGGATTATTACCATTGAAATCCACATACACTAGACATGAATCGCGGTCATTACAGTCTCCCAATTATTTTTACGTAACATTACAGAATAAACAACAATGACATTAAATAGCGACATCCAAACTTTTGAATGGCAAGCAAAAATATGAAAAACTTGTGACCAAGATGAACCAAATTGTTCTTTTAATCTTAACGAGAAAAGAATATATTTTGTCTTTCATCATTGAGCCAATAAAATAAATTGCCGTGCGACCTCAGAAAAGGGAAGTCTCATTGCAATCTAAATCGCAGCCTTAGTTTGAGTTTATTTGAGACACTCACTGTGTTGGCCGACATTCTCTCCACAAATGCGCGGGACTCTTCTAGCGGATCCAGTGACTACCAGGAAATCCAAGTCGCAAGAGCCGGAGGCATTCGGCTGGGCCAGATTAAAATCCAGGAAATCAATTCTCAACTGAAAAAAGAAGTAGCCAGGATCCAAGCATTGAATGGGTGATATTTGATCTTAAGGGGCAACTCCATTGCCGTCTCGAAAATTTAATTACTCCAATTTTCTTGTTTTTACATAAGTTCTATTTGTTCTATATCTCTCACCTGACATATGTTCGTAGTGCAGGGGTACACTATAATCATACACCGTTCAGCTCCAGTATGCGCAGAATAATATCCTTCATTAACGAAATACGTGTTATTGATGTTGGTTGATGCTCCGCATGTCCTTCGAACTAGAAGAATTCATAATTGTTAATAATAAAAATAAGCATCAACCATTGTAAATAAAAAAAAAATACGCAATACGTACAAGTGCAGCAAACTCCCAAGTTAGTAGCACACGAACCCGAAGGACTCCCGCCATACTTTGAGCACTCTCGCTTCGTGAAGCACGTTCCGTTGAATGAATTGGACCCAGAACACTCGGAATTAGCGAAACGTACGACACTAAACAGTGGGAAAACTGCAAATCAAGGAGTCAATCATCAGCGTTAGAAGACATAATGAATAATCGGATTATCCCCAAGGAATGCATCCGCCAGAACTTACATCTCGCCTGGCGATCGTTACGTTCTCCAACCTCTGACGGGTTATCATCCCCCGGGGATGATGTCCAGATCGTCGTCTCACCGTAAACAATCGTCGTGACGACAATAAAAAAACTGCAAATCACTCCCAACATCTTTACTGTCCCTCAACCTTCAAATGATATATTTTCTTCAGACTTCAGTCTTGACGATTCACATAACGGGAATAGCTTGCTCAACAATCATGGTAATTAGCGACTCTTCTACTGGTAAATCCAATAATGTGACGATAATTTGGATAACTGTGCTTTGAGTACCGCAAGTATATGTAACTAATAGTTTTATCAGTTGTGGGAAATGTGAATTCTCACCACATTTGTGATAACATTTAGTTTTTGATCACCTTCCGGAAGAGTCTGTGTATGTGTAAACCCACACGGTGTTTTGGCTTATCCAATCAAAATTTTGTGTGAAATAATTTTGATTGATGAATTATGGAAGTGCTAGTAGAAATGATCTGCAGAAAATATCGTGAAAAAAATATCGATTTAATTTAATCGAACTATCAAATAACTTGATTAGTTATAAAAAATATTGTATTGTGAAATTTGTACATTTTTTAATGATTATATCGAGAATTGGTATTAAATGAAAAAATAAACCATTTTAAATTCTTTCAGTAAACAACTCGGAGTATTTTTCATAGTCCATGTAATTATCCTAGAAGTGCAATAATTCAGAAAGCGTATACCCTTATACCCTTCAGATGCGAGTATGTTAACGACACCGAAACGATGCCAATCTACAGAAGTGATCGATAAGTTGCTGTAGCTGTGGTACACCGAGTCTGAGACTCTTCTCCTTGTACTTTAAACACGCGTAGACATCGGTTGGAGAAAATTTCTCGTTCACTTCGACGTCCTTCTCTGGGAAGAAGTGCCGCAGGGAGTCATAAAGAGCTAAGACGGACGTGTGGTCTTTGTGCAATAATTCCAATTCTTCAAGAGCTCTGGAAAACAAAACCAGCTCATCATTGGTTGTAATTATAATAATTACAATATTCAAGTGTGAAATTGAGTGGATAAAAATCCTAAGCCTGACTCTGAGAGTGCGTCAACATTTCAAAATCACGATCTTACCTGCTCAAAATTAATAGAAGCCGATTCAAACTGGCGGCGATTTCCGGCTGTAGATTTTTGAGGTGATCATTGTCCGGTGGAGGATCCAACTTTTTGTAGCTGAAATTACATGACATTCCAACTGATTCACATGCCGCCCCACAAACATCCCTAGCGAATGAATAAATCCCATCGAATCTTTGAAAGACGACCTGAGCCCTGGTCTCTAGCTCCTTCTGATGTCTCTCTCTTCCCAGTCCTTGGCTGAAGCTGTCCTCCTGAATACCCTGCGCAGCCTCACTGTATTTTCTCCTCAGTTGCTGAACAGCGATTTCCACGCGTTGAATCAAGTTTGGGTATTTTTTAATAATAAGGCACTGTATCAAATCGTATGTCAGATCAAGCACATGCTCCACGTCCCTCAACCTCCTGTTCACCTCATATTTACTCATGACGTCATGTAGTTCTTTTAAAATATGCTCAGCCCTCCTTATAAACGAATCATTAACAGCTGCCATCCAGTGTTTGATGGCACATTTGAGTACCGTAGCTGCAGTCCAGGGTGGCGGAATAATAACGTACTTTTCCCAATTTTCTCCGTACAAGTTCTGCATCTCCTTCGCTACAATGACGCTGAGAAAATCCCTGACAACCGCTTTTATCTCCTCAAAGATATCCTCAGCAACTGACAAGTCTTTGCTGCCTATACTTGAGGGTCTCCTTGGAGTTCCATTCTGATTCAAATGATAACTAAGCAAAGACTCCGATCTGTACTCACTAGCAATCAGATAATCAACTTTTTCCAGTGGATCATTCCTACCAAGAGTGGCAATATCATGAATCATGGCTTTAATGCAGAGATTTTTATCATAAGACAGTAAAACTACTGAGTTACTGGACTTCTGTATCTGCAAACAAGTCTGTAGGATTTCATCATCTGGACACTCAACAGCAAATAGCTCTCGATTGTTAACAACATCTCGAGCAGTTTGTCCTAAGATTCTAGGATGCTTATCCGAGAAGTGTCGATGAAGAAATCGAACAGCCTGTCTTGCCTTGATTTTTAAGCCCTCAGGTCGTGAATTGGTTCTGTCATCTTTGATGTAATCTAGCTCTCGAATGACAGTCCAAGGGATCACAATGTTGGGACGCCCATGGGTCTTGAACACTGTGTCTCGAGCCTGCTCGACAGCCTGAATATTCGATAGGAAGACATTCGTGTCGATGACGATGTACAATGCACGACGACTGGAGTCAACTCGGCCATCAACAAGATCCAAGCTACATTCTTCAGGTGGTTCCTCCATTGGGATATCAGGCATATCAGCAGCTAGTTCGTTCCTCACTGAGTGAATCTCCTGCATTATGAGGTCATCCTGGATCGGCTCCCAGTCCATGGCTTCATCATCGCACGATAAATCTTGAAGGAGGAGGGAAGGCTCTCGTGCTCCATCCATTGACTGTCTTGATCTTGGAGAATCACACGAGGTGACACGTGAGAAATCATTGATTTCCTCCTTATTCCTCTCTGTTTCTTTCTGAAGCCTCTCTTTAAGCGCATTCATTCTGGCTGCTGCAGTTTTATAAGTCTCAGGAGTAATGTTTTTGTTTGGTGTTGGTGATGATAGTGTTGGCATTTGTTTCTCGGGAGATTTCTTCGCTTTCTTCGGTTGAGGGATGTCCTCGTCAGGGGCTTCAATCACCAAACTTCGTCGCAGCTTCTCTATTCTTTCTTTTGCAATGTTTTTCTTGACCTGAGATGTCATTGATCGTCGGGAGGACTTCGAGTGGTCGATAAGCTCGCTTGTACACTCAGTGTCACTTCCTGATTTTGGTCGCTGGGTAGTCGTCGAGGGGATGTACATCGTTTTACGACGATTTTTAGAGTCCTTCGACTTGTATTCAGCTCGAGATGGGGTTAACACTGGAGTTTGTACTGGACCCATGGATCTAGCTCTTGAACTAGCACGTCTTAGTGAAGTGTTTTGTTCGGGTACAGCTTCAGGGGCTTTTGCGGGGTCTAGAGGGACTTTGGATGTCTTGCCCTTTGACTGGGCTTTTCGCATTTGCACTTTCTCATACATTTCACGCATCTGAGGAGTCATGGTCTCTGTGTTGACCGAGGGTTTATAATTTGTTTTGTCATGCTCGGGTTCAGCTTTTATTCCTTTTTGAGAGGACTTTGATTCATCTACCATTGTCGTCTTCGATCTTTTCGGTGTACTAACCTTCGATTGCCTCTCCAACATTTTTTGACGCAGAACTTTCATCTGGGGAGTCTCATTGGATACAAGTGGTTCATTATCTTTTGCACTCGCTAATAATGTTCTTCGTGCCTTCAACTTGGGTCTCTCACTTTTTGATATTGTTGGAATCTCCTCTGGAGTTATTGTAGCCATTGGCAGATTGCCATCCTCATTTCTTCGTTTTTTCGAAACGTTCGACATTTTTGCTGGGGGCTGGATAAAAACCTTTATTATTACTTTGATAAAAATTTTATAGGTTAAATTTCAGATACGAAACTGGTAATGACGATATGAACCTCTTTTGCGTTATGTACCGGATGATCCCAGGAGGTCTGATTTGTTTTCTCGTTGAAGTAATAAATACGACCTGGTCGGTTCTTTGAAGGGACAACAATCCAGCCTTTCGGCAATTTACGCTCATTCATGACGTAATGTTTACAAAATGTAAAATGCCTGAACGAACGTGTCAACAGTTCCCTTCTCCGTCTCGCTCGTTAAAGCAATCAAGTTTGAGGGTCTCCTGGCTGTATCACCTTTATATTTAGTATTTATTTTAGTTAGATGTTTACAAAATGTAAAATGCCTGAATGAACGTGTCAGCAGTTCCCTCGTCCGTCTCGCTCATTGTAGCCATCAAGTTTGAAGGTGTCCAGGCTGTATCACCCTTATATTTAGTATTTATTTAGTTAGATAACAAGCATGTCATGCCGATGGGCGCCATGACAGTTTTCAACAGTGGCGGCCGCTTGCGGCCAGTCCATTCACTCGTTGACCCATAAACTTGGTTTTAAGGTATTGTCGTAAATTCTGTTGTTAAATACCAACGCACAATGTTTAATTTATTGAGTTAGAGACGTAAATACGACGAGTCAAATAAGAGGATCTTATAATCATCCAAAATTACATCAACTCAAATACCTCTACTGTCAGTCAATAAGCGTCGATAAGGTAGAGCATTCCGATCGGTAGCGCAGGGATTTTAGCTACATAACGACTCTGGTGGAATTTATCGTTTTTATCGTGGCTTTGTTTTATGAGTAATCCCTCGCCAAATGGCTCTTCGAGATCTCGCTTCATTGTTGAGGATCTTACTCATCTTCTGAAGAATTTTGTGCATTCTTTCGATGGAAAGATCGCATGGCAGATTATTCTGGCTTATCTGCTTATCTGTGTTCCGTTCTCTATGGATTCTGGGGCCTACCCCGCCATATTTACGTCCCCCACCATCGCGATTTGCTCCGAAAGATTGTCAAATCTCCATCTTCACTCTTTACTCGTCACAATTCCCTTAGACAACAATTAATGACAATTTAATTAACCATGAGAGACTAGTAAATTGCAGTTGAATAGTTAGTAGCTGGAGTAGTGGAGCTAGTGATTGTGTGGAAATTGCAGCCGATGACTAAGTGAAACCCTCGACAGATTTTTTTTTTCCTGGAGCAAAGAGGAAAAGGAGGAAATTGTGCGTCTGCTTTTGAGGACGGACTCTCGGTAGAGAAGAGTGACAAGTGTCGATGTGGGCGTCATGTTCTCTCAATGGCGATAATGAATGATGTATTTAATATGGCGATTCACATGATTTCTGACGGCGGCAGATTCACGTGAAGGGCTCGTTACGAGGAAATTTATTCCGGTGGAGAGTGAAGAGGAGAGAACACTGAGAAGTTACGCCCTGAGAGGAGCCCATTATCTCCCCTCGAGCAACTTTTGGATTTTTTTTTTTTTCGGAGAGTTCCTGGAGTCGTCAGACTGATAGGGAAGCGTTCGAGGAAGATGGCTAGGGAATATGATCATTTGTTTAAATTACTCATCATTGGGGACAGTGGTGAGTATCATTTTTTGGGGATTGTTGGGGGGAGATGTTGTTTTGGGGTTCTGGGAGGGCAGACAATGAAACTGGGGTTTCGGTGATAACTTGATAATGGCTGAGTAAATTCTGGAATTTTTTTTCGAGGTTTCAAGTTTTTTGGCAGGACTCAGAATGAGAGGGAATTTGGGAGAATTGGATCGTTGAAGGTGGAGATATTGGGGCCTGAAGAGGGTGTTTTTTTTGTGAGCTTTTCGTTCGTGAGTTGAAGCGATTAATGGAATTGGGAGAGACGTGAATCATGACAGATTAAATTGCTTCGAGTGGTTGATACAATCCCATAAGTGTGGGGAGAAATAAACTAGGAAGATAAACTCTATGGAAACTATTGTTTTTTTTTACAAGTTTCGGTTTGAAATCTTTAAAAATTATTGAATTTATTTTGCAGGTGTTGGAAAAAGCTCTCTCCTCCTCAGATTCGCCGACAACACCTTCAATGGAAGCTACATAACAACGATAGGTGTTGATTTCAAAATACGAACAGTTGAAGTTGACGGCGAACGTGTAAAACTCCAAATTTGGGATACAGCTGGCCAGGAACGATTTCGTACAATAACATCGACATACTATCGTGGCACCCATGGGGTTATTGTTGTCTATGATGTTACGAGTGGCGATTCATTTGCCAATGTCAAGAGATGGCTTCACGAAATCGAGCACAATTGCGATATTGTTAATAGGGTTTTAGTTGGTAATAAAAATGACGCGCCAAATCACAAAGTCGTTTTGACAGAGGATGCACAACGTTTCGCTAATCAAATGGGAATACAGTTGTTCGAGACGTCGGCAAAAGATAACATCAATGTTGAAGAGGTAAGTTGTCGGCATATTTGACTGATTATTAATTCTTTTAGTAACCACGTGGAGACAATTTAATTGAGATAATGTAATAGAAATCTAGCCGATTGATTTTCTTTGGAAAATTCTATTCAATTACTATCGGGAGTCTATAAAAATTCTCCTGAAGTTCTATTAGCTTTCGAGTGAAAAGTTCTACGCTTTTCCCCTATTTCATTATTTACTTTATTTTATTAAACATCAGTACATTTTTCCTTTCATTTCAAAATTCTTTTCTTCAATTTTTCAATTTCTTTCCATTCCATTTTCATTGTTTTCTGATAATGAACAAAAGAAAGATTTTTATACAGAAAATGTAGTTTCATTGAATTTTTCCATACACAATTTGAATTTAAAATTCCAGATGTTTATGGCAATAACACGTCAGGTTCTCCGCACGAAAAAAGAGCGAAAGGAGCGCCAGGCAATCCAAACAAACGAGACAGTGAACTTGCGGAAAAATACGAAACAGCATAGAAAAAAGTGTTGTTAGCAGTTTTCTCAGACTCCACTCACAGATAATGCAACAGAAGAGAACAAACATATGTGTTTGAATAATTCGATGTCAGGACATCCTATGTTAATATAAAAAAGAGCCTCAAGTCAAGTAGGTGAGACGATAATGAGCTTGAAAAAATCGTTCAAGTTCTCAAGCTCCCCTGGAGAAATACTATGTCATGATGAAAAATGAGGAAACAATAATAGGAATTAACATGGCACAATTATTGGCGCCTGCAAGTTGCCCTTTTTTAATGCAGAGCAGATTTACACCCCCAAAGGACATCAATTTTAATTTGAGTCTTATTGGAAGGCTCAAAAACAGACCTTCGAAAATGTTGAATTGAGTTCTTATAAAAAGACACATAAAATGAGACTTATGAAAGAATTTCAAAAGTCTCAATTGCAGACTCGAACATATCAATTTTAATCTTCTTAAAGTTTCAATTTAACAGCTTCGAAATCTCATTTTTGTTTGGGTGTGCGGGGGTCACGCGATTCTCAGCGAATGGATATTGAATAAAACCGAGCATGCAACCCCATTTATGAATAATTCAACGAAACCTGTAATTGTCGAGCTAAACAAAAAGTCGTATTATACCTAGATCTTATTTAATAAATAAAACATTCAGTTGCTATTTGTAAAGTGTTATAAACAATTGTTTTCTTTAATAAATGAAATTATTTAAGATGAATTGAGAATCGCAGCACAACTATGCATTTCTTACGGCAGATTTTTTTACAATTGATTGATTGAATGAGATAATAAACTTCGTTGTAAATATGTACATCAATAACGAACATTTTACAAATAGTTTACATGCCAACTGTGGTCGACCCTAAATTCATCAGCAGTAAAAATTCATTGGGATAAATAATTTTGTGAAATACTCACAGTAAACGCTCAGCGGTGACGAAGACTGTGGGAAAATATGTGATAAATAATTTCAACTTGAGAGTAACAAAAATATAAAACCAAAAGTCGTCGCGAATTTGATTAGAGAGGAATTTCATTCGTATTGACATATCAGAATTGAACTCTGACCACAAAGTATTCAGGCATGAATAAAAGAGGACTCAATGACGAGGTGATAAAATGGAAATTCCATTTCTTAATGAGAACATTCAATATTTAATTTTACTGATAACGAGTGTAGCACGTGTAAAAAGGAATTCAATAGAAAATTCTAAAAATTCCTCTGAAAAATTCTATTGAAATGGATTGCGAATTCAATTTAATTTTCTTGTAAGTTTTTATTTGATTTTGTTCACCAACATTTTATGAATGTTAATAAATTTCAATGGGATTTGTCTTGGAAAAAGGCCTAAATTTTTGAATATTTTGTCACAGTTATAATTCAACAAAAAGAATCCAGTTACAACAAATTGAAGTGTAAGATTTTCTCACTTCGTCATTGAATTGAAGAGCATATTCGTCGTTAATCGCAACGTACCTGATGTAACGGCGCGAGAATGTATGTACCAAGTATTAGCCTACACAAATATAAACTTTCTATTCAATAAAAATGAAAAAAAGGAAAAACAGTTTCGATATTTTATTAGCAAATGTGTATATTAAAATCTCATCACAACAGACATTTTATTACTGCGCCGTTGTACCTCATAATTATTTACACTCTTGTCTCTTTTAATTTCTCTCATAAATTACTATGCGCTTGATTTCATTATAAATATAGCCATCCTTTCGGGATTATTTATAAATAATATTTACATGACTTACGTATTCAGTTGTGGAATGATCAAATAGGATTTGTCAACTCTATTAATTTATTTTAGATCTCGCTTCACTGGATTTCTATTGAAAATTCTATTGGATTTTCACGAATTCCTTTGATTTGTAAAATATTTTATATTAAACATTTTCATCTAAGGAAAAACAGGTGATGGTGATAAATTCTTCAATAGAACTCGAGAAAAATAAGAAGAATTCTCGATAGAATTCCAACATTCATTGAATGAATTTTCTGATGTGAATGTTGTTCTCAACATTCTAGATATAATTTGTAATCCTGTTCGACCACTGTTAGAATAAATACAGGGACAAAAAAATTTCATAGAAAAGATAGAATTTGCTAGAAAATCGTGCTCTATTATGTGGAAAAATCTATTAGATAAATTCAGCAATTTTCATACGGCATTTGTGGACTTTTCCTTCGATGAAAAATGAAAAATAGAGATTATTGTACAGGGCAATTGAATAGAATTTGTCCTTTCTATACAATTTATTGTGCCGAGTTTTTTTTCAACTTGACATGAATTTCCCACATTTTTCAACTCCATTGATTTTCTTTCTTTCATTTATAAAGAAACGAGACGAAAAAAATTAGAGAATTTCAGCAGCAATTTTGTTGAATTTCTGTAGCAAATAATTTTTCCTATGAAATATTTTCAATAGAACATTTCTAGAGAAATCTAATAGAATTTTCTATGCGTGACATTTTTTATGGCATTGTTTCGTACTTTTATATCTCCGCATGCAGAAGAGATACCAAAAGGTTCATGAGCATTTTTATTTCACCCCCTGCCAACAAAAATCTTACAAACAAAAAGCTCTCAAATTTCTTTCAACTCCAACTCCTCTCCCTCCTTAAAACACACGTACGAAAAAATTTCGAAGAAGCTTAATTAATTACATATAGATTTCTAATAGATTTCTCTGATAAATTTTTTCGTACGTGTAACGGCGTCAATTCACTAATGTTTCGATTGGACAGCAACTGTGCTGAACACAAAAACAAGACAGCCAAAAGTGAGAATAGACCCATGAGCAACGATGGCACTTCCCTCCCACCCAGCCTGTGTATAAACACTGTTCCCCCCATTCTGATCCATGACACAGCACTTGCAGGACCCTCTGTGACCATTCCCAGCCCTAACTCCACAGTCACTGACCCCATTCTCCCCCCTCCTAAAGTCCTTCCAATGTTCAGGAATGAGATCCTCTCTCTCCTGCACCTTCAACGATGTACAATCACAGGAATAAAATACATTATCAACAGTAGTTCCATATTCACTGTAATTTAACAGCTCGTACCGTTTCGTTGTCTCATCAAAGAATATCACCGCATGCTTCGAGGAAATGCACTCGCATTCCCCATACCTGGACAGAAGAACGTCGCAGTTGGCTCCAGTTCCAATGGTCATTGTCCTCTGAACCATAAACGCGGGAGGCCCAGGTTTCCGGCTCAATGGAAACAATGCAGCCCTGGCCTGGTATTGGCTGTTGATGACTTTATAATCATTCCCTAGAGGATTTAATATCTGTTCCAGACGTTGTTCAGCCAGAGCCTCCAGCACAGGTCGATCCAGCAGTTGGACGCCCTCCCTCAAGCCATACCCTATCCTCCTGTCATGTTGCCTGAACTCTCCCTTTTCCCTTTCCTCAGAGTTTCTCCTAGAATCCTGGCAACTCCTCTGTCCACTCCCCCGTAAACTCCTTTGAAGACTCCTCTTCTTGACCGGATCCTCTGGCGACACTGGACGATCAATCTCCATCTCCTCAGGCTCACTTCTCCCTACGTGGTTCGTCAATTTCTCCGTCTCCTCGTCAATGTTGGACTCTGGTGAATCGTCCACATCTTTACAGACGTCATCATGACCATTTTCTAGTCGAGATTCCGGCGAAGATTGTGGCAGAATTGGATTTATGAAGACATTTTGTCTGTAAGTGTTGATGGAGTTGAGCTCTGGAGGATTTGCGTAGTGGAATTTTACGATGTCTGGGACTTTGACTTTTTTCTTGTCGGTCACGGTGAGCTTTACTCGAAAGGGGGGATTTGTGGTGTAGGCTTTCTTGATGAATTCTAGCTTCACTGCGTGTTGATCGATTCTGCGAGTGGCAAATTGATCCCAGAGTTTTAAGCGAGTTGTTGCGTTGCAGGACTGCAAAAGGTTCTGGTCGATGAAGTGATTTGGATGATTTGGACACATCCATCGGCCGCTGGGGAAGGCTGTTAGGGGGGGATCTAGGCAGTCCTGGTGGAAGTAGAGGGGACAGTAGTCGCAGGCAATGAGGGGCGCCTTCTTGCAGCTCTTGCTGCACTCGAAGCAGAGGCGAGCTGGCAGAGGCACCATTGTCCCTGAGTCTAGGCAGTGGGACTTACCGTTGCTACAGGAGGAGCTCTGGGGCTTCTTTTTGCCGTTCGCCAGGTCGATTTTGTCTGTGCCCGGAAATGTTATCGGCAGGCGAAGCTCTTTCGGCAGCTCGAACTCACGGGGATTCGCCAGGGAGGCCGCCAAGGCGAGGACTTCGAGGGCACTCTTGTTCTTGGTTTTCTTGTGGTTCAGTTTGTCTTTCTCCTTCTTTGTAGCGCAGCGGCAGGAGTGACACATCCACTCCCCGTGGGGAATGTCCGAAGGCTCCAGTGGCGGATCGCTGAAATGTTGAAGAAGATTTCTTGAGGGCTGAGGACTTTGAGAGAGTTTCGGAGAATTTCGTAAGTAGAGGTTTGAGACTCCTACGTGGAGGGTCACGGAATGGAGGATTCGGGGAGAATTCGGCGAATATCTGCGGCGAATATTCTCGTGTATAAAATTAAGACTAATTATAATTTCATATTCTCAGAAGTGCCAATTGCCTACTTGAATAAAAAAACTCGTGAGTCAAAAATAAAACTTATTTTCAATTCGTCTTATCGCCGTACATTCACTGATAATGAAAATGGCAATGAGAACTTCCCCGGACAATTTTATTATCTTCCATGGACAGACAGTTGACATAAAATCTAGATAAAGCTATTTCTTCCATAGAAACTACATAATTTAATTTCCTGATGGACATTGTCCTAATGAAAATTCCCGAGCCTTAGTCTAATTATTCACGAGCTACTGAACATCTTAAGATTTTATTGTAGCCCTCACATCATTACACAAAAACAAACTAACGTGAAAATTCAGCTCAGCTCCAGATATCTCCCAACAAAATAATTCTAGGACCAGATCAACTCGTCCCCTCTTAGCCGAAACATTCTAGAATATTTATCGGAAAATATTGTGGCCTTTCAGAAGACACTGGAAAGTCTGTAGACTTTTTCGTTTTCACTCGTTGCCTGCCAGAACGAATGAATTTCCAATGCTCTTAATATACCTAAACTAGGTTGTCTCCCTCGATTTATTTATCATGCGCAATTGGTCGATAATACCTCAACAACTTTCAGCCCAACTGCTTACTCTTAGTGAACGTACGACAAAAAATATGGAGCATCCATTGAATAATCGAATTAATTTCCAGACTCAATGAAAAATGATCAGACTCACTGGCACTGTAAATGAAAAGATGCTGGACATTTGTCGCAGCAAATGAGTTCACCCCCATCTCTGCAGGCATCACAAGAGTCCCTGTTATGTCCTCTGCCAGGTCTCTTGAAGTATGGATGTCGTTTTTCCTCCTTATCTTTTTTACTTTTCCCAGTTTTGGACTCTTCAGAGACTGGTGGGGCTATCAGTGCCTGAATTTGCTGTGAAAAATGAACACTTGTTTTTTTTCTGAGACTCCTGAACTAATTGATATGACCAAAATTCGATTGAATGCATTAAGAAACAGATTGCGATGATAATTGATCCACTTACGGGCATTAATCCACTGTTCGTTGGCAGTCCATACTCGACAGTTCCCATTTTTGTGGCTTTTGGATTTTTAATTGTCCTCGTTATGATTTTCCTGGGATTTAGGCAAGATCCAGCGTCTGATCAAACGAACGACAACAGTTTCGTAGGTGCACTGGCCAGTGGTGCCAGGCTCCTTGAGGTTGATAACCACTTTTTCAAATGCTTTGGACTCTACACGTGAAGAACAGGCTCTGCTTTATCCTCTGGCGATCAGTCGGCTTGAGCATGGCAGAATAACCTTTTTGAAACGTCTCGGGGGTTTATTTTTCGATGATTTTTTAAGTGTTTAGGAGTAATTGGAGAGCAACAATTGGGGAGGATGAGGTACGGACAATTGGTCATGGGCCCAGCTGGCAGCGGCAAGGTTGTTAATTATTGAATCTTTATTGAGTGCTTGTTGTTGTGAATGCATTTTCATTTGTTATGTTGAAAGGAATCTGAGAATTGTTACATCGGGTCATTATTATTTTAATTTTTATGACAAAAAGGACATTTTACACGTGAGAATTTTTTATAGCAAAAGCTAACGAATTTGCCTTTTAATTCTGTTGGATTTCTATAGACTTTTCTTATAATTCTTGGCGAGTCCTATTGAAGTGTTCATAAAAATGTTCAATTTTCAGAAAGTGATGGATTACAACTTACATTCAGAGTCATTTTCAAGTGTTAACGAAATTTGTTGCAAAAAAAATACAAAAGAAATTCTCTAAAATAGGCTACCTCTGATATTAATGCTTCACTTTTTTTTCAGTCTACTTATTGTAGTACGATGCAAAAGCAGGCAGCTGATGAGAACAAAACCATTCATATCGTGAATTTGGATCCAGCTGCTGAATTCTTCGATTATGAGCCACTGATCGATATCCGTGAATTAATTCATGTTGATGATGCTATGGAAGATGAAGAATTGAAATTTGGGCCCAACGGAGGTCTGGTCTTCTGCATGGAGTGAGTAAATCTAGTCCACAGTTAATTTCCTAATTTATTCGTTCATTCCCCCATTTAATTTCTAGAAAAGTTTTTCGTGCCTGTAATGAATGTACTTTATTTAACAAAAAACAGAAATTCTAAGTTCATTTTAATTACCAGATACTTGATCGAAAATTCTTCATGGCTGGAAGAGCAACTAGGCGACACTGACGACGATTACATAATTTTCGACTGTCCAGGACAGATTGAACTCTACAGTCACATGACAGTCGTCAGTGATCTCATAAAGACCCTCCAGAACCTCAACTTTCGTCTCTGCGGAGTGTTCCTCGTCGACAGTCAATTCATGGTCGACGCCTCGAAATTTCTCTCTGGAACAATGGCTGCCCTGAGTGTCATGATAAATCTCGAACTTCCACACATAAACATCCTCTCAAAAGTGGATTTGCTGTCGAAATCGGCCAAGAAACAGCTCGATAAATACCTGGAGCCAGACCCCTACAGCCTCCTAGCGGACCTAGAGGACGATCCCTGGAACGAAAAGTACAGAAATTTAACTGAAGCCCTGGGTAGGCTCATCGAGGACTACAGCCTCGTCAGATTCTATCCCTTGAATATCAAGGATGATGAGAGTATTGCTGATATTAAGATAACCATTGACAACATGATTCAGTTTGGGGAGGAAGAGGACGTTAAGATGAGAGACTTTGACGAGCCTGAGGCAGAGGATGATTAATTGAAGAATTAACTAGAACGTATAGAATCAATTGACAAAGAAACATTGAAGTCCTACAGAAATTCCATCGGTTTCTTATTTTTGATTGCAAAAAATCAATGGATTTTTTTTCCAGTAATCGTATATTATGTCATTGTGCCCGTAATTCGCGATTCAACTGACTGAAGCGAGGTTAGAATCGCGTGATTACGGGCACCTATGGCATAAAAATATTTATTGTCACTACAAATGGAATTTTTCAATAGAATTCTAACAGAACTCCAGTTAAATTGCTCTTAAACGTGTAAGAAGTTGTATTGTACAGAAATAAAAAAAAATGTTTTCATGTTTTTTTTATAAATAAGCTTACAATTCTTTAATCCGTATTTAATACATACTTCAAGCAATAAAAATCGGACGTTTCTTCTTCTTCATAACTTAAATTATATTTATCTTATTCGTTAAGAGCCTTGTGCCGAGTCTGCATCTGCTCTTTGCCTCTCCGCGCGTTTGGCTTGCTCCTCCTGGTGTCGAGTCAGGTATTGTTTGAATGACTCGGCTGCTCTGTCCTCGTCGTTAGGATCCTCTGGAATTTCTTCATCCTCGTCTGCACTGGAGTCCTCACCAGAGGTTTTGAGGTACACATCAGCGATGTCTTGTCCACTGGAGACTGTCGTTATCCCTGCTGTTTGGGCCTTCGACACAGCCTCATTTAGCTTTAATTTTCGTTTCTCGATTTCTGAGGCCCGTTCGGCTCTCAATTTTTCCCAGTCCTTTCTGTAAACTCTGGAAAAATCAAATAATCCAATTTCTAACTTTCTAGTATAAATTTTAAATCATACTACTCAATTAATATCGATAATAATAATGATTATTGCTTATCAAATAAATATGGTAAGAATTCTAATAGAATTATTTGGAGTGCTAGCTTTTTTCATTCAATTATATTTACTCGCATTTATGGAGAGAATTTATTACGTTTCGTATTCCTGGACAGCTTCTTTGACGAGATTGAAGAACTCTGGGATTCCCACTCCAGTTTTGGCAGAAACTCCACAACTCTTCAAGTGAGAATAGAATTCATCGAGGGTCAATGCCATAGATCTCGTCAAATTACTGATGTAGGTCGTCTCAGCATCGAGAGCTTCTTGGAATGCTTCGAAATCCTGCATCCACTCAACTGCATAGCTATGCTCAACTATATCAATCTGTTACAATTGCATGTACAATTAATAAATGAATAAAAAATGAGGAAACAATTTCAGTTCAACCAATAATTTTTTGCTGTTTGCCAACAAATTCCAATTGTAATCTCTATGATTCCTCCCGTGATTAGCTAGAGATCTCTCTGGATCATCTCACCTTGTTCATGACGACAATGAATGGCAGCTTCGTCTTATACAGAATAGAGCAGGCGTACAGCATGTTAGACATGAATGTAGCAGGACTGACACTTCTCACAGTGTCCAAAACATAAACGATAATCGTGGGAAACTGGGACGCGAGGGCTTCAGTGATGATGGTCCCACTTGCAGACCACGTGAACACCTCAATCTGGCCAGGCGTATCGAGCACAATAAACTCATGATCCTCTCCGGCTTTGTCAATCAACTCCACGACTTTATCGAATTTCGTTGAGAATAGGTTTAGGGTTGTGACGATGCCTCCGTTTGGGCCCAGTCGATACTGTTTCATGACTTCTTTGTAGTTCACAGTGTCTCGAATATCTGCAGGGAAAATTTCAGTTTAAAGTTGTTTACTGAATTTGTTTGACGAAAAATTAGGAATATTGGTTGACGGAAATTTCAATTCAATCTGCATACCTATATTTGTGGGATAGGGAACTTCCCTGCAGGCTGGATCCAGATTAATGACGTAAGGCTTTCCATTCTCATAAAGTGTCGACACGATCTTCTGAACGAAAGTTGTTTTCCCAGAGCCAGCCATTCCCAGGACAATAATACAGACTGGCCCTTTTTTCACGGAGTCTTGGGGCTTATTGTCCGTGGGGACAGGGCCCTTTGCCTCCCCTGTATCCATCAACTCACGCTTACCCTCTCCGTCTCCAGTCGACGTTGAAGCGGACATGCTGTGGAATTTTTCACCCAAAAATTAGAGACCAAAATCTCTTCTCTTGATTGTTTATGGACACCGGTTTCACATCAACGACATCAACACGTGGGATCCATGATGCTTTCAGGAACTGGTGGGGGAAATGTTCACGAGAGGTCGATAATGAAGTGATTGTTGACGATTCTTGCCAGCACGACAGTTCATAACCTTCAGAAGACACATGGAGAAGTAGTAACTCGTTTGTTTACAGAGACCAAAAAGAGAATTATTCAGGAGTGAAAATGAGTTTTGCAAGAACGAAAGAAGTGATCGAAGAAGGCGACGCTGTGGTCCTCTATCTGGGGCCCCAGAGTATGCACACCTTCGAGGTGACCCAGAAGATTGTGAATAAAAAGGGAGAAATGGTGGACAATGTCTTTCAGACTACCTATGGAGCTCTCAAGGTTCCCAGTTTGATTGGCAAAAGGTATGGGTCCAAGGTGAAGTTGTCGAAGGGTTGGGCTTTTGTTCTTCAACCCACTCCGGAGTTGTGGACAACTACTTTGCCCCATCGTACACAAATTATTTACACTCCGGACATTAGTTTAATTATTCATCTGCTGGAGGTGGTGCCTGGGAGCATTGTTATCGAAACTGGTTTGTAGGTTTTTTTTCAGGGGACTTACATTTTATTATATTTTATTTTTTGGACAGTGTGGAATGAATGTGGAAAAAATCCTAGGGAATTTGGAGGATTTTACTCAGGGATTATGGAGATTTTTTAATTTACCAATGCGAAATTTCAGGTACGGGTAGTGGATCCCTGTCTCACTCCTTGATTCGCACAATTCGGCCTCACGGTCACTTGTATACCTTCGATTTTCACGAGCAGAGAGTCCAACTGGCAACTGAAGAATTCACAAAACACGGATTGAGCGATCACGTGACGGTTGCCCATCGAGACGTCTGTCTGGAGGGATTCGGGGAGGATCTCAAGAACAAGGCAGACGGAGTTTTCCTAGACTTGCCGCATCCCTGGTTGGTAGTTGACCACGCGGTGAGTGCCCTCAAGAAATCCGGGGGCAAATTGTGCTCGTTCTCGCCTTGCATCGAACAAGTCCAGCAGACTTGTCTGAGATTAGAAGCCGCTGGGTTCGTAGACATCAGAACTCAGGAGTGTCTCCAGAGGGAACTGACTGTGCATTATAAACACTGTCCAAAGCTGGAATTGGATTGTCTTAAAGCAGAGGTTTGGCTTTTTCCCTTTGATTTCCCCAACCGTAAATGAAATTAGATTTATTTACTATGAAATTTCAGTCTAGTTCAAGAAGAGAAAATTTTTGTGACATCAAATCTTGGCCATTTATATTTTTTGCTCTTCTCTAGCGGAATCGAAAATGCTACTTGAAATTCTATTAGATTTTGGGCAATTTTGCAATTATATAAATGGGAATAAATTAGAAATTGAAATTGTCCAATTAGTCTTCAGTAACAAAACAAATAATCCGGGGAATTACTGAACAGATTCAGCTGAATAATCTAAACTTCGATTGTCATTGTTTTTTTAGAACTTCACTGCAGATGACATTCCGAAAAAAAATGAGGAGCAGGACAGAATATTGACAGTATCTCACTCCTCCTCGACCCCTGGGCACACAGGATACATCACAATCGCGACTCTGCCTCCGGATTTTGCTCGTCTCATAGCCACGTAACAATAAACGGCCAACGGTCACCATGCTTTGTACAAAAAACAGTCTGTTTATTAATTTCATAATTGTAATTATCCATTCAATATCACGATTTGTCGAGTTGTGTGAACGCAGTGCAGTCATTTCCGCCAGCAAATAACAAGCAACACTGCTTGAATACATGTAGAGAATGAATTTTGGGTGTTAGATACGAGTATTTACAAAAATACTGGGTGAACAAGCTGGCATGCAGTAATTTTGAACAGAATGGCACCTTAAGGTTTGAGATTCAGCAATAATGGCAACAAGTATTTTCCCTCTTCCATTCAGATCTTGATAATCTCTTTTCAATTCAATTGTGAATTGAAAACAAATGTCAAACGTAACAGAACACAATAGAACAAGTAACTCCGCGATTTGTTTAAAATATTGAATTGTCTTGATAATCGAAGATTTTTAATTAAATTTTTCCTTCACATTTCCCGTAAAAAATTGTTTTGAAAAGTGCATCAGTTTTAGCTGTAAGTTTTCTAAGTAATTAATTTTTTTGGGAGAAAATTTTGGCTTAAAAAAAAATCAATTAATCTCACCGTATTTCCCCCTTACAAAAACTACTTTCCAAAATGAAGTAGACCAAACATTCTTGAAAAAATAAATAAAAAATTCTCTAAAATCTTCCATTCTCGAGACGAATCCAAAATAGCCAAAATCCGAAGAGTTCGCTTGTGCTTCCCATTCGCCTCTCCCCACCTCAAACCCGCATTACTCCACTTTATTCGGATTCCAAGTGAGATAATCCGGTTTTGTAGCGGCTTGATACTCCTTTACAAGGCACTCAACGACTTCCCTCGAATTATCCAGCTCATCTAAATTATCCTCGAACATTTTTTCCTTCCGGAATTGCTCAAGGAAGGCTTCGCGTTTCCTGAGCTTGTCATACTGCTGGAGGGCTCGATCAAATAGCGACGAGATATTCGTGTGATTGGCAAGCATCAGTCCCGAGACCCTGTGAGCACTCTGGATGTACGGAGACTTCCTGGATAGGGCGACCTGAATACTAGCGGGGCCCCAGGGGATGAATTGCGCAAGTTTTCTCTCCCTGATCCTCTGGAGGGATTTGTGAACCTGTAAAGTAATCCCATAAATTAAAAAAAACCCGCTAAACTTAACAAACAACAAAAACCCTCATGTATTAAATATTTTTATTCCTGGCTCTAGTCAAAATTTAATTAACATTTGAAATTATAATTAATCAGCTTCTACATTTAGTCAACAATCCGCTGAGATAAAAAACCGCCGGTAGAATTTTTAGATGAAAAAATTAATTTAGTAGTGCTAAAAAATTTTGTTCTTTGGATTATTCTTTTGACGTTGTGGCTACTCAATAATCCCAGACAAGAATTTAATTTTTTAATGCGTTTATCGATTTTCTAAATTATTTGAGGATGTGAGAGTGTAAATGGCAGTAATTGCAGACCTGAGTTGGATCGACCTCTCCCTGAATGATATTGAGAATGGAGATATAGCAGTGGGAAGCATTTCTATCCAGCGCTGTCGAGACCATCATGTTCTTGGGCTGGAGTAGACGCCTCATGACGTCCAGCACCGACGTTTTCCTGACGGACTGGCCCTCCTGGTCTGTCGTGAGGGGAGTGTAGCCCGTCATGAGGAAGTGCAGACGAGGCGTGGGGATGAGAGGCGCTATCAGACCCACGAGATCATTGTTCATGTACGAGGGGTACCTCAGGGTTGTCGTGCTGACGCTCATTATTGTCGAGACGAGTTTGTTGATTTGGGTGAAGCTGGGGTTCTGGATGTGCAGCCGGTCCGAGGCGATTCGATTGAGAGCTGTATTGTCTAGGACGACTACACAGTCTGCGCACTGGGTCAGACGTTTCAGGGTGAGGAGAGAGTTGTAGGGCTGGACTACAACGTCACTGGAATGGAAAGAATCCATGGGTTGGGGTTATTCCGCAACATACATTTGGTTTCTCCAACAAAATTTGTCTGACGTCGTTAGTACATCTTTCTCGTGTAATTTTTTATATAAAATATGGAAAATGAATGTAAGCAATATTGGCGATTGATGATGATTCATGAGAGATTTTTTTTTACCTGATTTCATCTTGATTTGGAAACACACTGTACGTTTCGATCAATTTTTTGGGAAATCTGTCGGCCAGTGATTCCAACATGAATGAACCCATTCCAGATCCTGTTCCTCCAGCAATGGAATGACACAGAACAAATCCCTACAGCGAAACAAATAGATTTGTATCCATATTAAAGTGACTTTGTATTGAAAATTATTAACACATTCTGCAAATTAATGAAAACTCCTGAAATTGAGGTGTTACTCAGGAATTTATTTGAATCATTTCTACCTCTAGGCTGTCACTGCCATCAGCCTCGCGATCAAGAATATCGAATATCTCTTCCTGCAGCTTTTCTCCCTGGTGATACCCAGAAGCCCAATTGTTTCCTGCACCGCCTCCATGCTTTGAGAGGTAAATATTCTCCGGATTATACAGCTAAAACAGAAATAGTTAACTCGTGAATAAAACAAAGATCCAACTTGAAAAATTAATGAAAAAGTCTGGAGCTTTCTCATCGCAGATAAGATTTTATTCCATACTCTTAAGTTACTAGATTCTTCCTCTCCATTCCCTTCTAAATGCATTTTTCTATGAATTAATGGCTATCCAAAAACGCAATGACCAAAGATCCCATGGAAATTGGGTGGAATGACTGAGAGAAACCGTCAGATTTATACTATTATAATTAGAATAATTCGGACGGGTTTAATGAGTGATTACTACTTACCTTCGAATAAGGTGAATTCATGATAGTATGAATGACCCGAGGCTCTAGATCGAGTAATACAGCCCGAGGAATGTAATGCTCATCGTCAGACTGATAGAAAAACACATCTTTCCTGTCAGTGCCCTCGGTCGCAAAATCCTCCAGTATTCCATCGGGATTGATTCCATGCTCGGCGCAGAGTCGTTTCCAGAACTCAAAGCCGACTAAAATTCATTGATCAGGCATTGTTTAATTATGACATTTGGATAGACCGGTTGGAAGATCGTTAAAATTCAAATTGACATGACATAAAATTGTACTCACTCTGATTGCCACATTGGCCCAGCTGAAGTGTTATCATTTCACACGGCATTTTTGGATTGCTATTCCAATTTCAAGGTTGATGATCACTATTATTGATTTTATAGCCTATTTGGTTCTATTTTTACTGATTTTTTACTCGACTTTTTCTTGTAATAAGAGCTAATGCCACCACTGCAAATTGCCAGCGATGTAAATTGTTTTTGTTGAGGTTCGGCCCTCTAGGGGAGATTTATTGCACTGCAGGAGCGTCTGCAGGTAACGTGTGCGTCTATTATCACCTTTCGCGTATCATTTGCATTGTTAATGATGATTTAATAATATAGCCTAGTAGTTTGTGTATAAAAGATTTTAATGCTCTATCGATGGTATCGAATATCTGTAGTTAAGTTTTCTTTTAAATTTTTCTATGCCATTCGAAAAAAATAATTTCCGTTTTTCTGAAATTGATAACTACCTAAGAAGAGGCGGAAGAATCATTCTAGAAACTTACCGGGACAATATATCGATGAAAAATGAGCTCATCCCTTCCCAAAAAAGCAAAGGGGGGACCCTTTCCGTTTTTTCGATTTTGATCAAAGTCGACACACTTTTGACGATATCTCAAAAACTATTGATCCTATCGCCACGGGGTTTGCGCCATTCGAAAGCTGAGCTCATTTCCTATCGATATAG
>JAPYZM010000826.1:0-24408 GCA_030522845.1 Psyttalia concolor
ACGTTGAGAACGAAATTTTCCAACAAGTCCTGAACATAATTTTATGCCACGCGGCCTGGAACCGGCTGAATTAGGCACAAGGCGCGAAGCGCCGAGTGCCTAATCAGCCGGTTTCAGGTAGGAGTGGCATAATAGTATTTCGTATAATTATATAAAATGCGATTCCTCTGATTGATCCATGTAACACCATTCAGGCAGAAATTATCCCTGTTGTAAGGTGAGAGTTACCTTATTGGTAAAAATAATTATCATTAAAGTCCAACGGTGAGCAATTTTTTTTTCGTCGATGTAAACTACTCTGGCGATCCATAAATGTCACAATGAATATGAACATTCCATACCCGCTTTGAGATACGGAATAGCTCTCCAATTTATCTCCTCGATAAAATTGTTAATTGATTATTAATGATTTATGAGAATGTTTAATGATCAGTTAAATGTTGTTCATGTTACAATTGCATTGATATGAATAAGAATCGTCCATTAGAGTTTTCTCGAACGAAAGAGAAAGGTACTACATTATTAAAGCTAGACAGTTCTGACTAGTTGACATTATGTTATCATCCCATTAATCGTTAAAACCTCAGAATCGTTCAAAATTTTTTTCTCCAACAATTATTATTGATTTTTTTTAAAAACATACTCAAATACTTGAACATACTTGAATACTCGTTTGGATTTTCGATAAAAGTAGCCCTTTTGGCCTGATTGAGCTTTGCATGGCCATATTTTCTGGTATTGAATAGCCCGATTAAATTGGAGCAGAAACAATTAAATAATCTCATATTTGGCAGCATTTTGATAATGTTTCAAACACCACTCGTTTATAGATCAATAATGCCACTTGTTTGCAACACGGTCAATCATTATTTATTGCCATGTTAAAACGAGTTGACAGTTGATCGTCTCATAAAATTTTCGAATAAATAGGAATGTTGTAAAATTTTTCACTTTGTTGTTTATTAGAGCGTTCTTGCTCAGATAAAGTCGTCTGCCGCGTGTTAGCATGCTTTCCATCGCTGGATGGCAAGAATTAGAGGTAATCAAGTGTATTAATTTCTCAAGCTTACGCGATATTACTACCCGACGGAAATAACATTCGAAACCTCACTCCATATACTATCCAACAAATGAGAGAACTCCCTTGATGAAATCAGGGCATCAGTAATCATCGATTTGATTGGAATGCAATAGAAATTTCCAACTTTTTCAATGAATCAAAAATTTACTCATTATTTCCTTGTGACCTCGTTGACATTCGAGACGTCACTTCGTATAATAATGTTCAGTGAAGAAAACTCCCTTGATACATGAAGATCATTTGTCAGTAAAAATTATTATTCCGTTTAGTAATCATTTTGGGTTTTCGCCGTTCGGAAAGAAATTACTTAACCGCACTATAAAATGCGTCATCTTCAAGAAAAATTATGCACACAGCTAGATAATTTTTTGTAAGTTGTAAATACATTTTCATCACGCAGTGTCAGAAAAGTAACTTTTCAGTCACTCTCCGCTTTGCGTCGAGTGACTAAAAAGTGCTTTTTCGACACATTGAGATGAAAAATATTTTTCGTAACTCGTGAAAAAAGTGGTTTTTGACTCGTGGGATTATAACCAAAACGTGGGATTACAGCCAAAAACCATTTTTTTCCGTCGTTACGAAATATACTATTTCCTGAATGATTAGATAATTTCTTACCAAAAATTGGATAATTTTGATTAATTTAGAAGTGAACAAAAAATTATGCACACATGTAGCTAACTTTTATTAATTATTTATTGAATTATACTAAAAATTTTACTGAAGGATATAAAATTTTTCCCAAACGACACAAATACAATACAATTACGATACAATACGATTAGTTTTTTATCATTCAACAACGGGTGATCAGATCTCGTTAAATATCTATAATTACATCATTTTTTCCCCCGTCGGCAACTCACATTTGATAATGACGATTTGCGCAAAAATTATTCCTGAAAACTCTCTAAAATTCTATTGTTTAGCCTATAGTGTACCAAGTTCCTTGAAGATTGAAGTTCTTCATAAAAGGATGGTGTAACATGAACTCAACTGGGAAGCCTGTAACTCCGTCTATTCCCCATAACTCGCACACGTGGACCAATAATACTGAATTTAGCGATCACAGTTATAGTATTAATCCTTATCTTTAAAAGAAGTATTTCATATGTATTTGAAAATCTTCCTGACTTACCTCTTGATTGTACGAATAATTCTAAAAAATCAAAGCGATCAGTTGGAGCCCTTGAGGGTGGAACGAATGAGATGAGAATGAGTGGAGGGAGAATGTATGGAAGTACGGGGGAAAGCTTCAGATTAAAGATTATCATGAGGGGTTCGTAAATGGAAGAAAGTACCGGATTAAGTAGCCGAAGTACTGCGGAAATACCGCGGAGCAATTGAATGGGTTGAATAAATACTAAAGCGTATCGATGGGATTTTTTGGACATATTACATAAAGTTGATGAGGAATGTTAAGGTCTGTAGAGAGTTATTGGCAATATTGCTCGGAAACAAATAGAATTTTTCGAAAAATAGTGGGTACAACCCACTATAATACACCACAAAATTACTTATCGGTCCTACGAAAAATCGTTCCGGTTTGTATACTGGAGTATACCTGCATATTTAATGATCTCTCGAGCAATGTGAGATGCAATTCATCCGAATGATATGCACTTTGTGTTTCCGTCATACTATATTCTATGCGGTAACTCCCGGTATTGAATCAACATTTCTTTCTGCAGCCATGGTGGACCCGCTTTTGTCTCCTCTCGACGAATGATGAAGGTGGCTAATTGTTTACTTATTCACGTCAACTTTCAAATAACAAAAATTATGAAACTAAGAGATTTCGCTTATATAACGAAGGGACTTTACTCGTACGGAAAGAAAAAGTCAAAAACGATTTTTCTGTATCTCTCAATAATGTGTGTTGGGGCATTAGAAATTTTACTATCCTATAGTAATTTTCATTTCGGAATTGAAAATTCAACTCGAGATAGGGAAACGGAGCCAATTTTATGGTGATGTAATTCACCTGAAACTAGTCAGGAGAATCTATAATATCTATATCTCAGGAAGGTATTCCTGTACCACTAAAAAAATATTTTCTTATACAATCTACTCGAGCAATGCAAAAACTGGAACAAAAATTTAATTAAATCACCCCCAGAGAGTTCCAAATGAAATAAAATAATCTGAGAATTTCATGTTTCCAATTCAAAGAGCTCCCTATTACATCCACCGAGGGAAATAAAGAAGAAAGTGGAGGAGCGGGAAAAAGAAAGAAGTTGAGTAATGAGAGGAGTGTGCCCTCTACCTCAAGGCGCACTGTGCGCCGCAGGCTAGAGGGCGCTCGAGAAAAGCTGCACCACCACCCTCCTCCCCATCACCCACATGGATCTACCCTGCACAGCAATCTACCCCTGTCCTATTCCTATTTTTCACTCTGGTCGTCCTTGACCCCGATAGACATGGCACACTCCATAGTTACAACTCAGCGTCTAACGATGTAGCATCGATGTAGCCAACTCCCAAAGATAACCCTTGAAGATCCATAAACCCGGCAGAAAATGCGATCAATTTCCTTCTCTTTTTTTTCATGCCCCAGATTCGACGTAGCTTGATCCGGTGGCGTGAGTGGGTTGCGGAATAAAAACTCGGTGGCAATGGAAAGCGTGGAAACTTCTATTTCCATCTCGCTCAGTCTGATTCCCTTTGGAAAATTTTACCCCCGACCCTCAGCTACTACCGTCGCTTTTAACGGACACATCGACCCGGCACTCCTCTATTTACTCGTTGGAGCAGTGTCGCATAACATGGACAATCAATTTATCCGTTTGTTCGTTAACTCGTGTTACTCATTCGATGCAGAGAAGCTCAATACCTTTAGCCTGAAGTTGTTAGTGCACCACCAGACTCTTCTTCCGTTCATGTCCTTTCATGTCGAGTGAAAAAGTTGATGAGTGAAACAATCTCCTCTGGAGACAGCTGACTGCTCGTTTTTTTAACCGGAGTTGCTCGTTTACATTGTGAAATTGTAGTACCATATTGTGGTAGTAGGATGTAATAGTACATTGCTTTGCTCGGTTAAATTGTCGTTTTTCTACCAATGTCATTTATTATAATTATATTTGTCAGATACCGATTATTTTTATAACACATGCTTTTGGGAAAAGTGATTTTTCGACCTGTTGCGATTCTTTTTTTAACACGTGTGGCATTCACGTTCGAATCGCCGTCGAGGACTAGCCAACCACATGGCCAGCCTCGGAACATATTTCTTTTGTAGCCTTTGGCAGGTATGCTATATAAATTATCAGTCGAGAAACCGTGAAAAGCAGTACAGAAAAATCCCTTTCCGAAATGGCAGTAAGGGAGCCGAGTTTATGTTATCACTAGAATAATCAAGTTTTTAAAATCAAAATTACGATGTACAAAAGTACTGGCCACAATTTTTGAACAAGCCTTGGATACGAACGATTAATGAAGGTTTAAAAATAGTATATTGTGCAACTAGTGCGTAAAGTAGCACGGCGAAGCCGGCCACGAGTGCTAGGCGATCACACGAGGCGAAAAAGGCGATACGCACGTGTTGCACACCAAATTTTTTGCAATACCTGCCAAAATTTGCTTTGAGGCGAGGTTTAAGGGCAAAGCGGTTTTTTTGTATGCGGAGTGCGGAAAAGTCAAGTGCGAAGCTTTACGCACGATTTCTGGCTTTTATGCATACTGTGCGGAGAGAAAACCGGTATCGAAAAGTGAACTTTTTGGGCAGGTATTGCAAAAAATTTATTATTTTATAGTGAAGAAATGACGATGGCTTTCTGGAGTTTTCAATAACTAAAAATATAAGCGCATTAAGTGTTCTGCGTATTTATCTCCTTACTCATTGATCATATTTTCTCGGCGGATGTGAAACGGTCAGTAATGCTCATGAAATTCCCGGGGGAGCTTGTGACCTTGCTCCCATTGATTGCACGGAGAGGAAACGAGTGAGATCCAAACGGATTTCGAGGGAATTACGACGGACGTCAGGAAGAAGAAATCTCGTCCAACCAACGAATCAGGAAACTCGACCATTTATTATACTACCGAGGAACGAAGTCGTGAATAAGAAATGACATGGAAGGAGAAAAAATGGAAGGTACTACGCAAAGAGAGTATGATTTCACGCATGCTTGACGAAAGTACGGGAAGAATAATTTGAATTTCTTAGAGAATGTAACATTGACGTAGAGAATACATTTGTTACATACAAATATTGTATGTAATGATTTTCTATTTTTTTTTCATGAAAGAAAAAATGTCGATAAATTGTATGTAAAAATGAATTTTTCATCATTGCGTGTGAAACGATGAAGACAGGTTTTGACGCAACGCATAGTTTAGTTATTAATAGAAAAATTTTTAATGAAGGGTCTCATTTTGATTCAAAAAATTGGTTAGGGTGAGGTGAATCTCAATTTTTAACAATCTTTATGATTGAATGCCACCATCAGTTTGCCTCTTTTCACTCTTGTTCGTAGAAATGAACAGAAGTCACAAGATAAACGCATTTACGTTAGTACTTTGAGTGCTGTCATTTGAAGGAAGGATGAGACATGTAACTGAAATTACGTCAGTGACGCGTGATTATTTTGTCGCCTCGTTGTTTCTGTTGTTGTCCATGCGTTTTCAATTTTTTCTCCGGTCGACTCCGTCCCCGACGAATGCGCCGGCGGGTCGACGAACACGTAAATGAGTCAGAGTCCATTGCCACTTGCGACTGAGCAGTCTTTCAGGGGTATAGGTAGCCAATGGTCTTTGATTTCTCGTGGCCTCCTCACTTGCACGTGACAGGTCAGCCTGCGGACAATTTCTGTAAAGTTTAATGCATAAAACAATGGCTATATCGGGGATATTGATTTTTACACCTGAGATGAATATTTCCGTGGAAATATTACAATTTCAGAGAGTGTGGTAGTTTTCATTGGTCGGCTTTTATATTTCTGGCTGGAATATTAAGGAAAATAATAACTAATTATTACCGTGCGAGAATGGTTTGATGGATGTCCAGTAATATATTGGAGAATGGCGGTTGCGAGAACTATGATGATGCAAATAAATTTTCCTTGATCTTCTTGAGCGGATAAAAAAATTAATTTTCGAAAAAAAACTTGCTTTATTAGTTCGTACGGTTCACTGGAAGCCTCAAAACACGACGACTCGGTGGTAGCATTTTGCAGACCAGTCGGAAAAATGCAAATAAGAGCTTTCAGGAGTGTCTCATAGTGATTAAAACATTTATAACGATTCCGTGTTCACATATGTCTAGGAAACCTGATCACAGGTGGTAAAAATAAAAAAAAATCAATTTAAAAATTAAAAAAACATTATTCACCACGTATTGATATTCCTGACGCTCTGTGCACGATTACGTTGCGCCACGGTAGTGAAAATATCAATCATACCGCCGAAATTTCATATCATCATCATATAAAGTTGTGACCACTAAATTGTTGGATAGGTGGGCGGTAGAACTGGGCCGAGGTCACGTATACGTCCATCTAACGAGTTTTGAGGTATACCACTGGCCGTATAGGGCCTCTGTAGATGTTGAAGAGCCTGCATACTTTGTTCAGGACGAAATTGTTAAACGTATTATTGTGATGAAAAATACTAAAAATCGATATTGAGTGCTAATGGACATTTTGACATTATAAAAACCTGGAAATTAAATTATATGATTTTTAACTTCCCAATAAGAATTTATTATTGTTCTCTGTTGTTTCACGGAGAAATTCTTCTTTGAAGTTGGAAAGACATTTTGAAATATCTTGAAATACATAAATCGATTGAAGCATTTTTCTCGATGGATGAAAATTTGTAATTTGCTCATCCAAGGATTTTCCATAAATGTTTTTACAATTCTGATGCGCGGAAGAATGAAAGAAAATGAACCCAGGCATCTTTTTCCCAAGATAAAATCCCAGTCTGAAGCAGCCTCAACTGAATGTCTATTATCGGATTTTACGTTAGATACAAACGCCTCGTCAAGTCTACAACCACGGTATCTGTTTTTCTTCGAGTGGAGGACAACGAACGGCGAAGAGCAGGTCTCGCAGAAATAGGAAAACTCGCTGTTATTGGTAAGGGGGGCATTATGCATGACAAGGATGAGTGAATAAATAGTGCAGCTGATGCAGAATGGAATGGAGTTGCTGGACTCTTGCGTGACCTTTGCCAATGTGAAGAGAATAGTTGGTTCATTATTATTAGTTTTTTGGACTGTTTATGATAATTATTAAAAAGTTGTGAACATGGAATCTGTCACGTGGTGCAATTCTACATAAATATGGATGGAAAAAATAAATTATTTTAACAGGTACAAACGAAGATAGTGGGAAATACTCTATAATTGTGAATCACTTGCGATATTGCAAGTGAGAATTTTTTAATTGAAAAATGGAATATCATTAACAAAATTGTGGACGGCAATTCCAGTGGGAGAAATAATCCGTAGTAATACCATAAGACCTTCAAAATGAATCGAACATTTCTCACATATTTTTCTCATTTACTTCTTCATTTATTTTTTGCACTTACTACGCATCAACAATCGAGACTATTTACTGACCCAACAAAAGAATATTTGACGTAGTTATTTCATTAAAGAAACAATGGCAAAGCTAGGGGCGAATCATCAAAATCTACAGGGAATCGTGGCAGTAATTTTCATTTGGAAATACTTCCAGGAAATTTTTTTTTTTTTTGATAATTCTAGATTCTGTTTTTGTAACACAAAGATTCGCCGTAAATGATAACGAAAGCCAAAAAACATATCGTGATAACAAAGAGGATGGTTGCTCCATCTCATTTCGTGAGATGACGACTTTGTTTTCAAACACAGTCAAGTTCGTTAAAGGCGAAGGTGTTTTATTTATGAAACGTCAGATTTTCATAAATGATAACACGGACGATACACATTTGTGCAATGTCATGTATATGACTACAACGTAACGATCAACATCAAAATAGAAGGGAGAAACCTGACAAGGTTCAATTCGTAGGGACGAATGATGAAATTACCTACGAACACATTCACTTGTGAGAAATCATGTTCGTTGACAAATACATTGAAAGGCAATATTTCTACCCCGAAAAATCATAAACTTTTATGATTATGAATGTAATTACTTCATTGAAAAAAAATAATTAGACGAACCACCACAACCGCATAGACGCTTATGAAAATATGACATTTCAAAATGTCGTTCCCTCCTGATAGGACAACCCGACGTATTGGTTAATTTTCCTCGTTTCGTTGGAAGGGTTTTTTTTTGCACAAACATTCTATTAGACTGTCCAGAAGTACTTTATAGATTTTGATCTCGTTGAGAACCGATTTCAAAATATTTTATTAACGGTTCAGTATATTTCATTTTGCGTTTATTGAGTAGAGGCACTTCGAAAAATGTTATCTCGTCTGTGAAGGTACAGAGGACAACAGTCCGTCATTTATCCCTAAAAATGACGCAGTTTCCATATAACCTAGCAATAGCAATGCAAATGTGTTCCAAAATAAAACAGAAAAAAATTGTAATGCAAGTTAATTCTCGTTGTTATTGTTTCCAAATGGTCGGACAGCTTCGGTAATTTGGTCGTGCAACCCTGGCAGAGGCTGGTCTGTTCTCTAGCATGTGTTGAATTCTGCGTTATAAATATTACCCTCCAAGGTTGGAGCATCTGAAACATCTCACCGTGACGAGAAATCCACGCGAATGAGAATATAATACCAGCGAGAGGGGGGGAAGGAAGTTGCGAGTGGTGGAGCAATGGATGAGACATGACATAACTTCTGACGAGACATTGGCCCGGCGCTGAGTGTCGTCTGCTACCTTAACCACGGCATTCGGTTATAAATAAAGGTGCCAACACAGCGCAGCTAATCCGCATCATCATTTTACACGTGTTCATTTCAGCATTACTGCTCACAGTCCATTTTGACTGATGAATATTATGGGGTTAATGAATTTCTGGGGTTTACTGGCGGTAATAACGCATGACGGGTCACGTATGTGACATTGAATTTGGACTTGATGGCTGAAAATTGTGCATCATATTGCTAGGCTCTTTTATTTGTGGAACAAAGGAGGTGAGTAACTGCAGTTGTATATTTTTTCTGGAAGGATTTAGTCATCAGTCTCATAGGAACTGCTCATATCGCACTTGGAAGGGGTTGAAAGGCAACTTTATGACTTTTCATTTTTCGTTAGTAGGAATTGTATGATTTTCCCAGAAATCAAGCACCTCTGCACTGATAGAATTTCTATCACTGAGTACGTCATGTGAGTGACTTTTATTTTCATATAAATAATAAAGGCTTTCCTTTTATAATAAAACCTTCGAATATCTATCTCCCTAAAATTGTATTTTATTCTGATAGGTGATAAATAAATAACAAAAAACAATATGATCTGAATACGTTAAAATTTTTACCGACAATTTATCCATCTCAATTTTCCAGTTAAATGCAATTGGGTGGCAGCGATTGAACGGATATACCGGGGAATAATCGACAATGCCCTCTTGAAACTCCAAAGGGTGTCTCTTGTTTCTCCCTCCCATCCACGACGATTCCATTAATGAAATTCCGATTGACGTGTGCAGGCGACGAGTGTTCTCTGCTATTGGTCACGTGATGGAGTAGCCGACGAGGGGCGAAGGGGTGTCCGGGCAATCCGCCCGATCCCCTCTTATCACATGGGTGTTGGCTCACTCTGACACGTGTACACGTACATTTAATCAAACACCGGCGAAACTAGTCGGACTTCTTAGTGCTGTGCTCTAATGCATTTTCTTTCAAAGTCCATCGATCCCCCGCATATAGACTATCTCGTAGTCGATCAACCGCCAATCTCTCGATTACGAAGTTGCCATTAGATTTATATTCAATATCATACGAGGAACGAGTAAACGAGTAACTGAGTTTCCCAATTTTGATATCTAATCATTACTGGGCGGGCTTATGGCGAATTCGCCCTCTACCGTGATTTTACAACACCTTTGCATGCCTCCTTTCATTTCTCAGTGACCGCTGCTAATGTCAAATTATCTGTTTTTTCTAGCACTATGTTGTTGCGCTGAGTTGTTTTCTCGACGAGCACTCTCAAACCTTCTCGTGTTGCATTGTGCAGGATAAATAATGCAATGAGATTTGCAAGTTTACTCTCACAATTTTCCAACCCAAATCGTTCAGTTATTTTGTCGAATAGACGAATAGCCTTTTTATCGTTCATGGTAACCTAAATGAAATACCATATGCATTGAAAAACAAGCAATAATTAAAATCATTCATAGCCAGGACTGAATTAAGCAAAAAATGTCCTAGTGGACAGCCGAAAAAATGAATTGGCCTTTTCCAAAAACAAGAATAGTATATTAAAGTATATAAAAAATATATTTATCAACCTTTTGCGTTACAACATTTTATTGTACGGCGTCAAAAAATTGAAAATAACCAATGCGTAACTTGAATTATTTACTACTGCTCGCACGTAGCGAGCAGCAGAAGTAATAATAATATAAGTCTTCTGACAGTGCCTTCAATATTTACAGAGGAAATAATGCTACGCAAATGACAAGTTTACTTTCATAATTGCCCTGAAAGAAAGAAATAGGTTCTAATACGAGAGTTCATTCAACAAAAAAATTTCTTCGTAAAAAATGATCAAAAAGTACAATTTACTGCTCGTTATTTAAAGGCAAAAATTTTGGAAGATAACTTTGAAAATTTCTTTATCTTTAGCTGAATGAAGACATAAATTACAACGAAGACAACAAAACAAAATTATCTGCCAAGGTCGTAATTTTCATCTCTCTATTTGTTTAACGACATCATTGTTGTCAATGTATCTTTAATTCTTCAGCCTCCAACGATCGTGTATAAAAAGCTAACAAACACGAAGGTCCTCTTCCTTCGGCGTCTTTCATTTTTACATCAAAGAAGGGCGTTTATATCGTTCCATATTGTCGTGATGTCATAGGATATTATTGGATGGGAATTGCAGTAGGTGGATGGGATCCAGGATAATGCTTACTATAAAATTTACAAGGAATTTTTATGGAAAAATGACTAGCCCAGATCGGGAATCGAACCCGAGACCCTCCGATTATTTATCGGGTGCTCTTTCCGACTGAACTATCCGGGTCCTAGCTACTTCTTCATTCCGGACAACAAAGTCCTACGACCTTGCGTTCTGCAGGCCGAGGAGAAATATCGAGATACAAGAGGGACGCAGACATGTGAGATATCCACTCGTCTCGAGTTTCCTCAACGATCAGTACACTCTAGTTGTGATCCGTTTCTACTTCCTATTGTCCCCCTCTACCACTCGAGGCAACCGCGTACATTAGTCAAACAGGCACGGAAACCGCCAGCGATCGATGCTCAGTTGTATACGCGTATTAATTATGCCGATAAATGTGTAAGCAGAGAGTCATCGAGGCGCGTCTACGAGAACTTTTATCATCTCCATCTTCAATTTCACTATTTTAATATTGAAAATTGAACTTGTCTCCACTAACTGTTCGAGATCCTCTTCGAGTCCTCTTGAAAAACCCTTGCCCTCGGATTGCGTTTCAATTTTACTATTTAACATCACTATGATTGCATTAAAGCCAGTGTTAATACGATTTCTTTCAACTTTTCTTGGTGCCTTCAGCTAGTGAGTTATTTCTGGTGCAGTCTGAATTTATGGAGACATCTGCGGAAATAGATTTAAATGCTCTTCGTTCCTCGAGTGAGAGATACCAAATTGACGAAACGCCTAAATCTTTTCTTGCTTCATTATTAGAGAAGATTGTACCACTTGAGTTTACTTGATTGGCATTGTTTTTCTGCCATTTTGTTTATGAGTTTTTCTTGTGTAGACGGATGGAGACGCGTTCGATCCATGAAGCTTCATCTGCGCAGATTTTTTTTCGCTCGATATTTGGGTCACATTGGAGTGGAATTTCCATTGGGTGGTGGTCTTGGGAGTTTACTGGTGAATGAGTCGATTGCATGGAGAGTCGATGAAATAGCTGCTTTTTCAATTGACGAAGGGTACGGGGTGTCTGGTCACATGCCGACCGTAGCTACTTGCAGCAGTTACTCGGCAACTGAATAAAATCCTCACCGACACTTTTTGTAACGTTTCGTCTCGGGACAGACACTTGGATTCATGCGGCTTTGAATTTTTGAGTGTATATAACTTTCACCATTCTAGAAAAGTGAAGTTCCTCGTGTCCGTATCATGCGCACGATGATACAGAGCATTATTGCAAACATTCAATGCTCTTTCGGTTCATTTTCTTTTGACGTGTGAATTCTTTCCAATTGGCGGAAATTCATTGTGATATCTCCTGAAGTAAATTGACATAGTTATTATTGTTCGAAGGAAGAATCAAAGATGGAGCTGATAGATTGAAGTTATTTGATCGCAATCTGTTCTCTTTCATTTTTGTGATGAAGTTACTTTGGCCGAACAAACGGGTCGAGAATTCGAGTAATGAAATTTCATCTACATAAATTTGTTTTTTTTTTACTCAATATTCGGTTGACGATTGATTGACATTATCATTGGATGGTATTGGTAATTTATTGTTGGATGAGTCGATGAAATGACAGTTCCTTTTATTAAACGATGGATGTGAATGTGTCTGGTCATTTACCGACCGTAGCTACTCGCAATAGTTATCGCGTGTCGACTAGTCCCCTCCCATAAAAGTACTTAATGCCGGTAGGTCAGAGTTGAATTATTAGTGATGTTTTTTATCTGAAGGGACGAGTGAAAAATTACATTTTATGCGTTTTTTATTAATTATCCATATTATTAATATGTTTCTGTATTTCATATCAGTAATTACAGGGGAATTACATTGTTCGTTTGTCTGTAGTATAACCACATTTCATTTCACCGCAATCGTCATGTGTCTTTGCCTTTTTTTAACTTATAATTAATGCTTAGCTGTATAGCGTCGTTTCGAGCATTTTAGTTAGCTCTCACGGTAAATCCCCCACCGACTTACCGAGTCAGCCTGTGTTTATTTTCTCTTTGTGTTTCATTTGTTCACTAGAGTACAATTGGTGCCTCGGTGGGCTCGACACTTTGAGGCGAGAATACCTCGGGTTCAATATACTTTTCTTTTCATTTCTCTGGTTTTTTAACCTGTTTCGATTGCCTCCAATGGTGAACATTACAATCACCCTTCTCTTCTATTCACACGAGGTTCAGTTTTCATCATTAGTTATTGATGGAGTCTCGTGGATTGGTTAATTTACACTTTGAAAAAAGGCAATTCGCAGGCAGGCAATTCTTGTTAAACTCACTATATTCTCCACTTTTTTTAAATTTTAAATCGTTAGTTATTTTACATACAGCTGATATATCGAGGGGCTAATATATATTGTCCGCCAGTGGAAACAATCGATTATTTTTCGATACTTTTAAATTAAATATTTCTTTACAGTAATCGAACATATTTCAATGATAATTATATCTCCTTATTTCGCACCCGAGTTATTTGTAAAAATAATTTATACATTCAGGTATTGGTTTTTGGTTGTTTTTTTAATTCATTGGCTTGGAGATAAAGTCGCGATTTCATTCCGAATAATCGTTGTCGAGAAGGTGGGTGAAATGAAGGTTAACATTTTTAAGAATTTTTAACACAATAGGAGAAGTTTTGTTGCGGGTTTTATCGTTTTCTCAGATGCAACTACGAATTTTTACACAAGCTTTCAGTTTTGAGTGTTTCTCAGGTGTGTAAGACATGAGTGCACAATACCTGGGTTTCTTTTCGCTTGAAATTTGTTTAGACAGTAGTTAGGCCCTATTTAGTGTGCGATATGCCCTTATTCTGGGGCTTATTATTTCACATTTTATTTTCGGTAAATGCGATGGAAACAAGCGGAGAAGGAATGATCCAGTTAATCACGATTTCAATTCACTGTTTTGTTTAATTAGTACTTTTTTCGTTTTCCCTTTGTTTTTTTCATGAGAAATGCTAGGTGAGGTACTCCCTCGAAGATAGAGACAATAAGCTAACACTAGAGAAAGAGTGAATAAAGATATTTTTTCGTATATTTTTGGTTTTTCGTTTTGCGTAGAATTTACGACGATTAATGAACGGCGATTCGCGAGCTTTGCATTATTTATTCAAGTTTAGCTTTTCTTTTTTCCTTTAGCGATGAAAGACTTGTTGAAGTCGGAGAGACGACAAAAAAAAGTTGGGGAATTTTCCGGATAAATTTCAGTGGTAATGGGGGCACATTCATTTGAATGGATTTACGTTTTCCTCGGTTAATGTTTATTAATGACTACAAAGCTCATCGAACCATTTGCCGAGTATCTACAAGACTAGCTACCATAGATGGTGCTTTTAGATTCGGAACGAGCACTACGATAGGTGATTAACGTCTAACTATTCTTTTTCATTTGTCTTAAAGCATTCTTGTACGTTCCCTCTCTATGGTGGTGAAATAGACAGAGAAGGACAGAGAACCAATAATTTTGTTTATCAGTTGTGTGGGAACAACTGTGTACGAGCGAGATATCATTCGATCGTACGCCCCTGCGCTCTTGCCTGTTATCTTTTTTTTTTCACTTTTTTTCATTTTGTTAATATAAAAAATTGTACGAACGCAGGTATTGATTGTGAAAAATAGCAATAAAAAATATCTCAATTGGAAGCGCTATCTACATTTGCATACATATTTGTGATCTAACGAAAGACTCGAGGCGTTCGCTCGTACGCAGAATTCATCACCACGGTTTGGGAATTGATTGTTTAATCTATATTCACTACAGCAGTGATGGTTTTTCTCTTATTTTTTTTGTCTCTTCTTTCTCTCGTGAATAAGGAAATGAGATGAGTTCATCTCAAGTTATTATCTCTATTCCTTATTTTATTACTATAAAACATTCTCCGATAACGATGTAACATTAATCAATACCACTATGATACACTGGCGGATTTGTTTGTTTGTATTCTTCTCTATGTACAAAACACAGGTATTCGACCGAAATAAATCAGTGAGTTATGTCCACTTGTCATTGATAAATTATGATTATTTTTGAATGTTCTTTTATTTGTTTATTCCTATTGACGTGGCATCGTCAAATGAACATATGAAGTTGTAACGATTTTTGTTTCGTTTTCTATATATTAGTTTACAATCTTGTTTATATTTTTCATTACGATTAGCCACAGATTGACATTGAAACCATTCGTTGGAACAGGCATTTTTAATGGCGGTTATTCTCGCATTATTCATTCTCATGTGTTGATTTTTTTCGGATTCTTTTCATTTCATCTCTATATATCGTTACCATACATTTATAACGGGGGGGGGGGGTGATATTGCTCTATACAAACCCACATTTTCACCACTTCTCACACATATACAAATATAGTATGTCATTATCATCCTCACGTTTGTTCTTGAACCCCTTTGTTTCACACGTTCATTTATTTATTCATCAATTTATTTTCTTTTATATAATTTCTATTTATTATTTAATTATTTTATTCATCAAAATTCTCTTTCTCTCTCCTTTTCTCGCTCTCTCTCTGTTGCGCGCGTGCGCCCTCTCTGTCTCTTTTTTTCTTCCTTTCACTGTCTCGTATGAAAAATTACATGTAAACAGTATTCATCTTTTTTAAAATTTAATTATCATTTATTATTCTCGACTCACCATCATTCATTTTTAAAACCTTATAGATTAATATTTATTTATTTCATAGGTCACGTTAAAATTTTACGTAAAAATACAAAAGTGATTATCCGTAATTCTTCGTGTTTTTAAAAATTATTTTTATTTATTTAATAATTTAATAATATTTATCTTTAGCTATTCATCATTTTGTCTCATAAAATTGTTTCAAACGTTCAATCAATATAATTGTACGGAGATATTTTACAATAAGTGTGCTTGATCCCGTTGCACGTGTCATAATATTTGTTTTTATATTTATGACAGCGTTCAACGATCGTTCGTTATAATTATAATTAGTGGAATGACGTACTCAGTGGCTTTTCAGAATTTTAATGACAATGGAATCGCGATTTTCGGAGAGATTGATAGGATAAAGGGGGAAATAATAATATTCACGAGATTAATTTGAACTTTTTCCCTGTATTTTATCGTTGACATTTGGCTATTCTATTTGTATGTTTTTTTCTTTTTTCAATTACTCACAACTGAGAATATATGGGAGTGAGAATTACGGCAGGGTATGAATAAAAATGTCAGTGCAAAATTCTTCTCTTGTGCTGTGAGTGTCCTTCCAAAAAGTACGTCATCCATTCTGTGTGGTAATAAAAAATAAACAGTATGTAGCGCAAAATATACATTTCGCCATTTTCTTTTCACCTCACGTTTGTTATCCTTTGAATGTTCACATGCATTTTGGCGTGATATTCAAGAAAGTAGAATAAATGTACTTTTTTTTTTATTATACAATAAAGTTAGTTTTCCTCTCCACTACGTAATCAATACAGTAAAATTTGTTGGATAAAATTTGTGTAAACGTGGAATAAAAATTATAAAGAGTGTACAGACACCTGGTGTGTGTATGTAGGATCGATCGACACCTTCTTCCTCCTCCGCCCTTCCTGGAATCTCGAAACAGTGATGTTTAATTTCCCATTCCAGACATTACACATTTCCACGTTAATGATATTTCTTGTTTTAATGACGATTTCTTTTCAATACTGCATTTATACATTTTTTTAAAGAAAAGTAAATAAAGTGGGCTGCGCATCGAAGATGCCCATCTCTCCTCCATACACAACCTGGTGATTTAATTTTTTTATCTATTATCGTTAATTAATTTTAACTTTTAACATTATGTATTTTGTTCATCATTGTGTCTTATTTCATTTTTTAAATTCATCGTATTATTGTATTAAATTTTATCTGGACAATTGGCTTTGTCCGATTAGTTATTTTTTAAAATATAAACTCATTTATTAGGAGTCTCAAGGGTGGGTGAGAGCGAGTTTTCTGGATTTAATACTCCGGTAATACTGTATCATTTAATCATAAATGCTTGGCACTTTTATGGCTAATAAATTCAGGGCAAATTATGGAAAAGTGTTGGATTATTTGGGGTTAAGAAACTTCAATGTTGGTAAAGTAATTATGATAATAGTTGCTCAATGTACGGGGAAAAAAATTCAGCTCAGAGAGTTTTATCTCAAATATTTTCCTAGATTTATTACTTTGAAAAGGACGCATTGTTTTAAATGAAAAACTTATGAAAATTCGAATAACAATTTAAAGAGACTTGAAAGAAAAATACGAAATATAAGTTGTAATGTTGGAATAAATTTCAATAGAATTTTTTCTTCGTACATTTAATTTTTACTTGTCATTTTCAGAAAAAAAAATCGAAAACCACGTACTCTAATAGTTTCTTTGCCCTGTCATCATTGAACAGCAAAAAAAACGGAATAATGAACCAAAACAAGGAAAGAAAGAAAGGACCTCGGTCCTTTCACTTTGCCACCCTCTGTTGCGCGTTATTTGTCTTCTCTCGTTCCTTTCATTCGCTCGTTTGCATGCATACTCTCCCCGTCGGCCATTCTATTTATCGCTCTCATCCAACCCTCGGACATTTTATTTTTTCTTCATATTTTTTTATCCCTTTCACCTCTCATCCTCTCCTCCTCATACGCACCCACCCAATGAACAAACATTCTCCGATACACACAGAAGCCGACACAAGTGTCTCGACTCTACCCTTTTTATTTCATTTTTTCAATGCTTTTTTTCATGTACTACCGTTTCTCTCATCCATCCACGTAACACGACAGAAGATTCAATCAATAAACAGTCACATCATACCACAGAAAGTTAAACAATGTAAAATTAATTACACATTATTTGCAACTACATTTTGAGCATACCCCGCGGCTTTTTTGGTTTTATCAATTGACATGTTGGAAAATCTATAATTGAAGCTGTCAATTCAACTTTCTGCAGCATTATTTATCCACAGAAGGTTCGTAATGTTTGTGATTCCTTTGGCTTTCATTTAACATTCTCCAATATTGCAGTAAAATTTTATATTTTATTTAGTAAAATGAGCACAAGAAATAGACAAGAAAAAATGTGGAAACATGCCAAACTTTCACATGAGACTTTCCAGTATCAAATCATGATTTTTGAAAGTTTCGTGTTAAGACCTGGTAAATTTTGATGTCAAGATATTCACAAACTCAAGCTAAAAATTGCTTTCTTGGGATTTAATGTCAGACTTACCATCTCAATTTCAATTTTTGGGAAGTTGCAAATTAAGAAATCTTATAAAATCTTTAATGTGCTTTTTTCAATAGTAGACAAGAATAATCTTTCCAGAAATTAAATAATATAACGACAATTTATCTGAATTTTGACAGCACTTTTTTTCTTTTTATTCAGCTCTTCAATAAGAAATTTTCCTACGTGTTTTTACTCTTAAAAATAACCCTAGTTTTTTAATTAAGTATATAGTAGTCTTATCACTGTAACCTATTGCGAGCAGGATATTTCATCCTAGCCCTCTTCTAAATATTCATTTCTGTCCTACGATGGGTTTTGTCCCCTCCGTCTCTGTTTGCGTGCCGCACTTTTTATTTGGCAAACATACTCTCTTCTCTTGGGTTTCGCCGTTATTCATAGTACGGTGTTTATTTTATTTTACATTTTATTCTATTTGGGCTTTTGCTTTTAATGGATCTCATTTGGATGAGTAAATTTGCGCGTTCTCGTTGGTCTTTGTGACTATATAACTTGTGACGCTATCTTTGATCTCATTTTGTTTTTAAACAAATTTTACTAATGAATTTTGATGAAAATGTGGAGTGTTTGTTTTTCCGCTTGACCTACAATTCGATAATTTTTCCACTTCGATGAGTCGTAACATCCTCCAGTTAATTTAAAAACGTTAATAAATTTATTAATTTTTAATAACTTGTCGGTAAACAAATTTCGGTACATCCAAATTCACAGTTTTCATCTGAAATGGTGCAATTTCGACTGAACTATTTTCAAACAAACATATTTTCTCACTGCGATATATCGTACCATTAAATTGAGTTCAGTTTCTTTTAATCCAAAGTGTATTTCGATAAAATCGATCAACTTGAACTGCAAAGTAATAAAATATCCAATGATTTCTTTCAAAACTCAATATTATTTCGCCTACCATTATAACGATTCATAATATCTCAATTATATTTACTGTATGTAACTTCTCACCATTAATAATACTCGACGCGAATATTAGGAAGTAGAGATAAAGATTTTTAATATGGACATGCAAACGCGTTGTCCAAATAATTTTAGATCAATTCCATTGTGTTTTTTCAATATTTTCCATAATTTTGTTAATTAATAGTTTGTCAACTCATCCAGCTCTACATGAACACTCGATTTCTGCTTATCATTTGCACACTGTTGACCTTTTTCACCGAAATTTCCAATATACTTTTTGCAAATGGTCATCATACTTGAGTTCCCCCGAAATTTCAAAGAAGTTTATCACGTTTGTTGATTTTACTCGTGAAAGAACGCAATCAAGAAAATGTTGATTTTCTACTATCCGTGATAATAATGAATAGAAATACGAAAAATCTCATCAAATACATCCTTAAATTTTTAATTAGTTAAAAATTCACTATTCCATATTTTCATTTGGTAATTTATCGACGTAAGCAACTAAATTTTCAGTGAACTTTGAAATTTTCTGATTTTTCCCCATTAACTCACATTCAGTCACGCACAAAAAAAATCATAGAAAAATCTAGCAGTCTATCAATAGAAAATTATACTGAACTTTTCTTCGGTAATGTCGTAAACGATTCACCAATTCCATTGAAGAATTTGACAGCTTGAATACTTTTTTTTGGTAGAAAATGGTCAAAAGAAACTATTTGCTTAAAAAAATCAGTAGAATTTTTTTCTCGTCCATACCACTTGACATTGTTTACTGATATATTTTCAATAGAAATTCCTAAACATAATTGTTCTAAAGTTTTTCCACTATCTTTTAATTTTTATTCACATTATAAAAATCAAAAAAAAACAATTAACAATTTGAGCGAATGAATTTCTATAGAAAATACTTCAATCGATTCAGTGGTCACTAAGAGTTGAATTGTATTGATATTTGCCATTAAATATTTTCTTCTGTATGCAGAGGGTCGAACTTTACAATAGAATTAGCTAAAAACAATAAGAAAGCGCATGAAAATTCACTGAAATTATCCACAGAATCCACAAGATTTTTATAGAACTTTTCCAAGCGCAATAACAATTACTAGTTGACTGTCAACGCAATATAATATCTTTTTTTTCGACAGTGCAATACGCCATACCCGCATTAATGCATGAATCACGACCTCCAGATTCTCCTGATAAAACCCCTGAAACTCTCGTTTTTCCACTGGATAAAACTAAAAAAATCTCGGATCTGAAAATCTAATAGAACCAACTCGATCTTATTTCCACCCCGAATGTCACTAACTACTCTACATATATCATCTATAAAGGCGCCTAGACCATTCTCCCGAGTCGCGTGTTCGCTCTTTGGGAGCCCACGGGGGCTCAATATTTCTGGCTTCTTATTCCCCGTGGCCCATTCATTTATCATCGTTTGCCTTGTCGACTTGAGAGACATCACTGAGCCCTTTCAGGCTTTCTTTATCATGGCTAAATATCACGTCCGCAAAAGTTCCATCACTCTCGCTCAAGTCTTTCATTTCCGGTTTTCATATCCTGCAATCTATGCTCACTGGTGCGGCCCCCTCCCTTGAACCTTTCTTCGCTGTACGCTGGGCTAATTGACGGCAATTAAACGTCACATGTTCGCCCATCCCCGTCTTTTCCGCATCCTTCGGATGAAAATTTTGCGATCTTATTACGTGTATTAATAGACCTTGAATTCCGTCTCAGTTACAGAGAGAATAAAACCATTAAATAACAAGGAGGAGAAATGTTACGTAATTTTTTTCTTTTCTTTCCACCAGATGGACGTTTTAGACCTGACAAAGAGAAATTCGGAAATATAAAATTTCATAATCTTTTGCCCTTTAGTCCGAACGTAATGTAAAGCAGTCTTTTAAGAATAGCTGCTCCATAGTTGATGGAGTTTCAATTTAGCTGTCAACAATGTCCTCATGTTTTGCAGTTGAATTATCAGTAGAAGAGTTTCAAAGGAGAAATATACTTTGATAACAAAAGTCTTTCGGAAAGGCAAATACATGAAGGGCCGACAATACGATTGAAGAGACATTGCAGCAGTTGCATTCACAGCACGAATGATATCGGAGCCTTGGGTAATGGGCTGATTCAAAACGCCCCACGATTAATTCTCCGATAACGAGAGAACCGACTCGTTGAACCGACTCGGAAGTTCTACCAAGAATTCTAAATGATCCCGGTGCTTATAACTGGGTATGTTCAGCCTTCAGACTTCTTCACGTGATCATAGTACGAAGAATGCCCCTAAAGAGAGATGAAGAAAAGGGGTGAAATTCGATAGATGTTATTAGAGAGAGTATTGGTGGGAATTAAAAGAGGGTAGTTACTGTCCGGAGCCACTGTGTGAACACTGTAATTACGAGACTCCGAATAATTCGAGGATAACGAGAAACGATGGGCGCTTTTTTCATTCTCTTCCTTCCTGACTCGTGGAATTCGGAGGGGAAATGAGAACTTTGATTTGGAATGGATTGAAGTACCTTCGTAATTAGAGGAATTAGAAAAGCATTTGTGCCGGAGCGGTAGAAAATAATTGCCATTATTGGACATGTGAGATGAGCAAAACTGATGCTTTAAAAGTCAAGATGCAGCTTGTGCCAAGTGTAATCTAGAATTTTTGACAGATTCTGGATGTTTCAATCCCTGATATTCTCAAGCAGTTTTCCTTAATTCAATACATCATTTTTCTAAATAAAACCAATTTTTGAAAAATTTTTGGATATAATTCGATGGATTATTGTATTTTTAATTTTTATTCTTGGAGAAAGTTATCCAACAATGAATTTAAATTGAATCATTCGAGTAAATGAATTTTATCATTTGAAATTCAGGTACTATAAATTCATAAAGTCAGGGGCATTATGATTTGAAAGACTGAAGTTCATGAACATTGTCTGAGTGTGTCCTAAATTGAATTAAATAACCTGGCACTCAAATCTCTTTTAAGAGTCTCTATTAGTAAAACAAATCTGAGTTCGCAATATTTCCGCGAATTTTATTTTCAGTTCGAAAAGATCAAATAATAATATAGTCATAAAAAACAATTACTGGGATTGTGCAATCGCTCTATGGTCATTATAACTCACTCATGATTTTGCAGTACTCAAAGAGTTTTTTGTCAATGAAATTGCTGCGATTGGGATGTTTTGGGAATTGAGAGTCCATTAGGGGGTAAAAATAATTGTCATCGGGGGCACTACAAAATTCATCGTATTGCAAAGGCAATTTGGGCAAGCAACTTGATTTTCCTCATTTTTAATCGACTCAAATATTTCCACTATTCTATTGCAATTCAACTGCAGAGGACATGAAAAAGAACTCGCATTTTTTCATATTGCAATCAAATTCTGTAAAATTATATCACGGAGTAGAAGATCAAAGTGATAGCGGGGGTAGAAGAGATAAAATAATAAAATGAGGGATAGGAGAAAAAAATGAAGCTTGATGGTTGAGGAAAAGTTTTCAACGAATGGACTTGGACAAAGTTGACTCGTGAGTTCTCAATGCTTCGGAGTGAGTCTCTCGCTAGTTCCTGGAGACCGAGCGAATTTCCCTGAGGGGTCGTTTCGGTCCATTTTCCTCCTTTTTTAATTCCCCAGACTTCTTTCGTTTTTTCTCCCCTCGTAATTGTTATTTTATTTTCACTTCACTTTGGACTAAACAAATTCTACCTCGTTACGGAATTAATAGCTTTGCATATTTCTACGAAGAAAAATTCAACGTTTACTTTGAGGAAAATGTATTGCCGTGGATTCCCTCAGATGGGTGAATACCACCTTTTGAAAGCTGAACTTGAAGAACAAATATACGGAAGGAAAATTGCGTGAGTAGTTGATTTTAATAGAGGAAATCGTCCCCTTCTATCACAATAGAATCTCAATTATCCGCGAATATACTTCCATTGCAACAAAACAACAATCATCAGGTAATGATTGTTGGCAATTCGCAAATTATTGACAATGAAATGGATTTTCGGAGACCACGGACCAGAAAGTATTCCTGCAAATGCCAAAATTAACTAATTATAGTATACTCTATAATTGAATTTATTAACTAAATTCCTTCCCGATAAATGATCAGCTCTCTAATTAACAGGATTGCCCCGAGAGAAAAATATAATTTTGCCAAACATATTTGTTTTGGACAAACAAATACTCGAAATTCTTATAGTAGTAGTTATTTCTATGGTATAACTCGCGTTAAACTATTATCAGAAGAATATTTGATTGGCAAAATTATATTCGTTGCTCAGCGTATCACCGCTGAACAAGTGTTTAACGCAATTTTAAATACATGACGGCAATACATAATATAATTAGGTGTTTAGTTCGTGGTTGGAAAACGAGAGCTCATTTCACTACCTCTATATTCCCTATTACCACCGAATCCGATACATACGATGCACACGCATATTTGAGGACGGTGGCCCGAAATCGATGCCACAATTAGCATCAATCGCGGATATGGCGAGCATCACATTGACGGTTCTTACATTCTCCACCGCAATTGGAAGAACCAAGGATGGAATCTTCATGAAATGTCCGTCTCGCACATTTAGATATTCAATTTCACTCTATTAATCAATATTATGTCAACTGTATACAATATTTATAATTATATTCAATACCTATATTAATTCATTTATTTATCGGAACACTTCATCATCATTGAGGTTTATTCATTACTTCATTTAATGCTCTAACGTTGTTTGAACGGTGTTTGTTTACTCATTAGTTTCAATCAGCACTCGGAACCCCGAATACCGATCACTCAACTTACGATGGATCCTCATTGGCATTGAAAGAGGATGGGAAAACAGTCCCATGAGGATCCAGTATCTATATATTTTTATTATAAGCTATGTCAGCTTCAAGCCCAGCGCATGATTAGAGGGGTTGACAGGAGACAGCGGACAGCAGGTTGATATTCTCGACACATTCTCAAACGACGCTGGATGATTTATTCATCTCCTTCTGGCCTACGTGCGATATCGAGGCTTTTCCATGATCTTTAGTTATTACACTTCATTTTCATTGATTTCGCCGCATTACTATTGATGGAAATCTGACAAATAAATAAATAAACATCCACACGAGTACGGTCTAA
>JAPYZM010000827.1:0-27504 GCA_030522845.1 Psyttalia concolor
CGATAATTCCCCAGTCGAGATGTATTGATTGTATTGAACATTAAAATGTAACAAGTTAATAATTGTGGGACTAATTAATGGCACGGCTGGGTATCAATACTTCCGGCAGTGTCCTTCGTCATCGGTACAACGGTGCTGTCTGTTGATGAGGGGCGTGAGGTGAACGGAAGCGAGACAGCTTTATTCCCTTCGCTCCACAATGAATTACGGCGCGGAGGTCGAAGTGGGACTAGCCTTTCCATCCTGGCAACGGCCTTCCCCGGGAAAATTTATAAGCTTCGGATGGTGCCTCGTCCAGTGACGTCTACGTCTATAGATCATAATTAGACGACCCACGCCTAGTGTTTTATTCTCTTTCGACGGGAATTTTTTTTATCACTAGAGACCGAAATTGGGGAGCCGGAGGAGGGATATAATTCAATGGAGGAATTGGAGATTTCATAAAAATGTCACACTCAACACAATCGAGTGTAATTTTTCGAGGCAATTGCCAAAAGTTTTGAGAGGCGGGAATAACAAATTCTTTGCGCAGAACGTTTGGAGATTAATTTTCCGGAATGGGATTTCGATCGTTTTATCGAGTGCGAGAATAAAATCGTCGTAACGTGATTTATAAGTTTATGGCATCGGCTGAATCTAATGTATTCTCAATTAATTTACCAGTCAATTAGTTAATTCTGATATCTGCAGGGAAATACAAAAAACGTAATCACTGTTTGTAATTGTTTTCCACTTACTTTCCATTGTCAGTCATTCAAAAAATACATTACGACTGCTAAATTAAACTGTCTTCCTTTGTCCACCAGTGAAATCTGACCGGATGTTCAGGTGAATCGTAAAAATTGCATTCTTGGCAGGAGTAAATTAACTTATCACTATTAGACCCCTCAAAGCTTTGAAGGCAATGGGCCTGAATAATTGTATTGTCAATCCTCTCCTTGACACCCTAAAAGTTCGTAAAAACTCCATGTGGGAGTAAATAACGCAAATCGAAATTCGTGAAAGCCATTTACCGTTAATCCGGACGAAAACGCAATTAGTCCCTTTGTATCCATTCTGCCCCCGATGGCCTTCAAACTCTGATGATGTGTCCCCAACACATCCTCCATTATTTTGATAAGCTATTCCCGCTTCTCATTCCGCTCTTTAGAACGACATAATAAAATTGAAAAATAAAGTACTCTGAATTTTTGCTGAGCTAAAATCGTGTCTTGGGGTACAGGGAAACGTAATGCAATGTGAGCAATGTTTCATCTACTTTTTTTATCACGTGAAACGGCGTCACACGGAATCAAAGGAGACATCTCCGGCGTAATGGTGTTTAATCTTCATTTAATTATTTCTGCGGTATTTTGCTAAACATGGGCAAGCCTCGACTATCGCACGTTTTAACGATGGAACGAGACACATCTCAACGTACATTTTGAACACTTTATATTAAAATTCACCTCTTACCTCACGGGCTCTTCCCAAACAAACATATTGCCATTTTGTGCGCAAATGTAGTTAAATAATTCGGTAGCATATCTTTTGACCTGTTCAATATTGAACTTGTGACCTTTCAACTGTGATATTTTAAGTTATGTCATTTCAACCAAACGATAAACCTAATTTAGTCAACTAATTAACACTCTAACTGAGGCATCAGTCATTAATATGATATGAAGGCGATTTTGTTTATATTAAAATTCGAATATTAATAATTTATTTAGATTGATCTTTAACGTTTCAAGAAATTTTAATTTAATCTTTGAAAAAAGATAATCTATTTATGGTATACTGATCAAAATTCGAGCAATTAAAATACCTCAGTGAAAATGTTATTGGTTAAAAAGTCATGGGGATACCACAGTTCAAATACTGCCCAGTCGAAAAGTCGCATTTCAATGATCGCGATCTAATACGGATATCGCTCTCAAGTAATTCCAATTAAAAACAAAAAAATCGTTATTTACAGAACGCAGTGATAAAGGATATTCGGCGCTCGATAGCGTATTATAATCTACATAATTACACATTAAGTATTAATATCGTGGACGAGGAATTCCTCGATTGAGAAGGGAATGAGGAATTCCTCAATATTGTTTTTCCCCTCCATTTTTTCACCATTCTCGAGCGAGCGAATCGATTTGGCAGTTTGTGTTTATGTTTACACATTTAATATAATCTATCGTCGATTTTGTGATTTAATAATATTGTTTTCATGATTATCATTTCTGTCTCGATTCGCACGCGGCGGTAGTAAAAAAACATTGCCCATGTATTATTTTATTTTAATATCTTGTTGCAACACGAGCGTTTGAGCATCGTTATATATATTTTTGTGTCTCGGGCAATGAGTCATTAATATTTGAATTGATAAATTACGTTAGTGACTCGTTGCAGGCGGTGGAATTGTAAAATTCCGGCAGTCAATTATACAACGAATCCTGTATTTTTTTTTCAGTTAGGAAAGCCATAGAGACTGCGACAAATGTTTGGTAATTGTCATGCGTTGATGGATGTGAATCATGTATGACTTCTCCAAATGTTCAAGCTCCTTGTGAAACTGAATAAGTGTCTGCCGGAATTAGCCGAAGGTTCGATGCTCTCGTGTCGCGGAGAATAACGTCGAGAAGTGGAAGATGTCGAAATGGAAGTTGTTGGAGAATTTTCTTTCAAGAGTTTTCAGTGTTGTTGGTTTTTTTTACTTTTTTGGATATAGTTGAAGAGTTTTCATTTGCCACAATCGAGATTGAACGAGTCGTGTTCGATAGATCTTTCACTTGCCCTTACATATTTTTTGTGTGCATGGCATTCTTGGAGAGTCGAGGAGAGCGTTCTTTGCTTCTTTTTCGGAGGAGGGGCCGCCGTGGAGGTGAGTTACAAGTACTTTGTTTTTCGCCGTACTCTCGGAACTACTGGCCCGTTCTTATTCCCTCACTCTCAGCGGAAGTTTGGCTCCTCTTCTCTTTTTCCCCAGGGGCGGCTCAGCTTTTTTGTGTAAAACTATTTCGTCCATTTTGCTAGTTCACAGCCGCTTTATCTCGTCTCGAACTCGGACTCGTTTTCTCGTTTCCACTGGAATATAAATTATAGGGGAAAGGTAATTGGTGTTTTTGGGATATATATTTCGATGAGGCGGGTTTTTAGGGGCAGGAAACTTACCTTGTATTAGGAGGAGGCTTCTTCGGAAAGGTTTTTTGCTGGCTGGGCCTGGGCAGTTTACTACTGGACGATTATATGTGGCGCTGATAAAAGTACGGCTATTGTTGCGATCACCGTGAACATTGTAAAAAGTATCAGGCACAGCCTAGGAGCAGAAATGTTGAGTTCGTATCAGACATTGAAAATTTGTGGTGAAACGGAGAATTTATTTATCACTAATATTTTTTTTGAATCCCCAATTTTTTTTATTAGATCATAAGTTAGCTAAAGAAAAAACTGCTGAGAAAATGTTTGGGTATAATCCAATTCTTTCAGTTACCTATCAACAACCATGGCCGCAAACTTCCAATCGCTGATGATCTCCGCCTCGACCTCGGCCTTTTTCATTCTCTTAGTAATAAACTGGAGCTCCTTGAGAATCGTTTGGAGCTCTCTCTGCGTACCACTGAGTGGCATTGAGGCAGCTGTTTCGTCGACTGTCGATGGCCTGCCAGGTGTATCGTGTCCCCCTCCACTGAAATCGATTATATGTATCAATGAAGGGCTGCATAGGGGATCAACTATATATCTTTCACAATTCCCACTCGAGAATACACGGCTCAGCAAATACATGTTAAACGTTGAGACGATTGATTTTCACTTGACTAAATTTCACTGTTGCGTATTACAACGAGTGTACGAGTTTTGTGGCTAAATCAACTGCGCTGCGTGGAGTGATTCAAGTGAAAATTACTCTACTGTGTTATTACCTGATTACGAGAATTTGTCAATATCAGTTGACAATAAATCGCCGTTGAATGAATTTAAATGCTGAGGATATATTTTTGTTATTCAAATGGATACTGAGAGATACCTATAAAACAATGAATGCCTCAAAAATTGACAGGAAAATAATTTCTTGCTCTGAGATAAGAAACTTTTCATGCAAAAAATTCATAATTGTTCGAGAAACGGAGTGCACAAGGAAATTCATTTTTAAAGCAAGTCTCGAAGTCTTGCATTACGTTATCTTGGATCTGAGACTGTAACATCTTCTAATAAATTGATCAAACTACATTCAATTTGAGGAAATGTAGTCTCATTATACTCTCGTTAGATCATCTTTGTATCTGCAATCAGTAGAGAATTTCGTGGTAAATGTATTTTTCAGGAGAAGGGGATATTCTCGCGTTAATTTTCGAATTATAAGCTTCTTAATAGCAGAATGATATTCTTCTCAATATTTGTCCCGCAGTGTATATCACGAATGTTCAATGGCAATTGAAAATCGAACTTTTGAAAATCTCAATATTAATATTTTTTAATCTCACTAATGATTTTTTTGTATATCTTGAATAAACTCTTGTGTTAAACCCCAAAATTTGTACCGCCCAATAATTCTAACAGCACTCAATTACTCCGCATGAAAAACGATACACACGCGAAATATATATATATCAATTCAATTAAATGCACATTTATTTCGGTGAAAACTGCAATATGTCAAACATGTTGTACATGATCATTTGCATATGTATACTTACGGTGTGGATTTCATTAAAAGTTTTTAAATAAATGTCAATATAAATACCGTGCATACGGAGAGGGCATACTGGGATACATCGTGCTCCTGCCTCGATAGTCGTCATTCATATCGGCGACATTGGCTATGAGGCTCTTACTGGATTTATTATGCCGCTCAATCTCCCTCATTTTATTACTCATCATGATCGTTTTCCTCGTGATTTTCTTTCCCGGTCTGTGCATACACAGCATCCAGGGTAGCCACTGCAGAAGCACCGTTTTCACCTGCAAATATGAAGAACGGTGCCCACAACGGGGGCCACCGATTACTGTTGACAGTTGAGATACCTCTCGGCCTACCATCAGACCACTCATTGTTTATCGATGTATATATATATATATATATTGCATTTCGAGTATTTGCTCGTTAGCGCTAATTAACAATCGCTCAATTACCCATTGCTGCATCTCGTGATTATCGGCCGTCCTGTGATGATAGTTGAGTACCAGGACGGTGAGCACCACGCTGCTTGCCACCATGAACATTATGCAGTTGAAATATGTCCCTGGTTGTGCGAGGATTTTTTTTTATAAAAAAAATCCCGTAGAAAGTCAAACAGAGAAGGACAGCGATTAGCGTTTGAATGGTGGACTTTTGATTATGTTTTAATGTCAGCATTTCAGTTATTATCTCAGTGGACAGGCAAAAATGTCAGAATTCAAAGAAAAAAAATGCCATTATCGGTTTAAAAACACTTTTTAAATCCGATACTTTCAGCAAATAATTAGAATTTCAATGAAAGATAGTGTTAACAAACTTTGTGCATTAGGTTCAACAGACAGAAATTCATCATCAGAATATTTTCCCGAAAAATATTTTTTTCCAGGGATTATCACGCTATCATTAACCGATTCAATAATCCATACTGAAATACTGTCACTCTATTGGTAAATCGTGTAAAGCCAGTGATGCAAGGATACACTAATTGCACACTGTTATCTTTGCATCGTTCACATTCGCATCGGAAACACTCTCGCGCAAGCACCCACCGTATTTTTTTCAATTTCTCCCAATTGTTTAACACCTCGATCCCTCGGAGTTGTTAAAATAACTTATGAACATAAACGTTGAAATAAAAGTAGACAGACAAGTAATAGAATTCAACTTTTTCTCATTTAATTAATTACCCAGTGGGGAAGAAAGAACGAGGCAGATTCACACGTGCGACAGTAGAAAAGGGGCTTATTAGTCAGCCGAGACTTAAGTTGTCTAGATTAATTGCGCAATGCACTTATAGTTATAGTACAACAGCGAGTGAGTAATAATTTTCGTATGGTCTATTTACAGGTGTATTAATTCGTTATGAAGTACGTCAATAATCTTTGGTGAACGATTAATAAGTGCAGATTCAATTCAACATGCAACAGCAAATGTTATATTGGAAATAGTTACAGTCACTGATTTATCTACTGAACAGTCATCTAGTCATTCGTTGCGATCATGCATTAGCAGATTCACCCGAACAAAAAATTCTTTAAAATGTCATAAATCTTCAAAAAAAAAAAAACAGTTTCAAATGTTTTACGTTCAAATTTACGAGTTGAGATTTCCATTAATCACTGTTGGAGTTGTCCAACAATTTTAACTATCAGAATTAATGCCTCAATTCGAGACATTAGAAGATTTATTATGTTGACTCAAAATAAATGTCTATTCCATTTGGGTTTCAAAATTAAGGTGCGCTACGTTATCGTAGCCAGTGTAAGTACATTAAACCTGTTATCCTTTTAAAAAATATTCACATTGTCATTTAATACGTATTATCCACTTGAAATCAACGAAGATTACTGAGGTTATGAGCCAAATATTAGTATCACAGGTTGACACAGTTTTTCTCCACATTTTCTAGCCTCAAATACAGCAGTTTGGGGTTGCTTAGGGACTTTGGAGGCTTGTTTAGCAAGGGGCAAAGGGGAAAAAATGGTTTCGAGTGGCACTCGCGGACGGGAAAAAGCGAGCCAGTGGGATATGAGATATGTTTGGAGGTCGTGATGAGGCAACGTGGAATTTAATAACACGCGTCACGTTTGTATTACGATGCTTGGGTTTTTATTACTTTTTGAATACTCCACGACATCACTGGGAAACACGCGAAATGGATGTAAGAAATCTCCGGGTTGGTTTTCATTTCCGTTCAGATTCACAAAAATTTAAATTTCAATTTTACATTCACGATCTCAATATGAGACTTTTGAACACATTGAAATTCTTAAAGCGAGGTCTGTTTCAATCCTAAAAGTCTCAAAAAAGTTTCAATTCTATGTGTAAAACGTTCAATTAAAAAGTCTCAGGTCAAGATTAAATAATGGTAAGTTAAAATGCAGACTGTCGAAAGCCTCAAATTGAATATCTCTATTTATTCATTTGAAAGTCTCAGTTCGAGATCGTTTACGGCTCAAAATCAGCATATGTCGTAACGAACGTAAAAAAGTGTTTTTTTTTTTGGTAAGCAGAAGGGTAATATCACCAGCTGAAGGCGAGTAATACAATCCCTCAAGTTGAAAAACATTTTTTGCACGCACTGCGAACAAAAATTTTCACTAGAATGTGCGCAATGTGTTTATGGGCTAATTTAGATTCCAAACAGAGATGTATGTATAGACAGATATATGTTTTCTGAAGGCAGAGATACCGCATATTCGGATGTAAAACTGTAGAAGTAGCACGAATGAAGAAAATTCCTCTTCTTGAAAAAATACGCGTGAAGGCGTGGTGAAAATGTTTTTTTTTATAACTATTGGTAATAAAACTTTTAGAAGCTCCGAGATCGATTGACTCTCATTCCTTGTCATTTTATCCCATTCGGTGGTGCATATAACTGTGCACGAAAGTAAGAAAGAAAACAGTACGACCGAGGAGAGCAATTAGCGGTGGCACAGCGGGTAATGAAGTGAATTAGTGAGGGTGACGGCTTGGTGAATTAATCAGAGGTGAACAGACAATTGCAGAGTCTGTGGTGCCTAGATTTTGCCTTCCATTTCAGATGACTTCTAAAAATTTACCCTCGAGCAGTTAGTTTCGAATGGCATTCAATACCGGGGTGAAAATCAATACTTCAATACCTCATTGGCAGGGTATCAGGAATTTATTTCTTTGAGGTGTATTCACTGGAAATTGTATCTCTTTAAGGCTGAATTCTTAAGCGGGATGCAGTTCAAGGGGATGCTCCAGTTCTTCTTCATGTTTTTTTGAATCTTCTGAGCTCCTTTTCAATCTTACTTAAGGAGATAGGGCAATATTCTCGGTTTATGTGGTGCTAAAACTCGTCAACATTGTCAGATTATTTTTTGTTGCTCCATTACCAAGTGTTTTTGTTCCAAGTTAAAGCGTAAAGATCTCTACTAGCGAATAGATGTTAGAAATATATTATATTAGTATATATTTAACATTAATATGCACCATCGAATTACTATGGATTTTAAAATTATATTTATCAAATCTGTTCGATTGTTCTTAACATTCGCTGAATGAGAGATCTAAACTTTGTAATTGTTCTAATTTTTTTCTCATTGAATTTAGAATTGTTCATTACGAAAACCCTCAATAGAGCATCGAATGATAATCCATTGCAAAAGCTTTTATTTTTGTCGATGTCCACATTTCAGTGGTTGTCAAATTAAACCCGTGGAGGAACATTTTTCTTCCTATATTTCAGTATTAATTTCCATATAAAAAAATATAAAAAATTCATACAATCTAATTCGTAATTGTTACTCATAGTAAAAGGCATCAAATTTTCTGCACCTATTTGGCAACGTGATCGCACAGTTGATAGAGTAAATGAAAGGAAGGGAATAACATTGATAGAATTAATGCACATTTGGTCAGGTGCAGCTCGTAGCCGATTTCGATTACACCCGGAGAGTTATGCACGCCAAGCATTATCAATTCAAATCACGTGATCCTCCAGGAGGTACAGGGCATCGGATCAATGCTTGATCCGCCATCAGATTCAATTATGTCACTGAGAATCTTGATTTCTACGATGCAACCACTGCGAGGCATGTCTCCAATCCGTTGAAGGACAATGAAATGTTCGCATTGTCAACATAAACTCTAGACACTGTTAAAAAATGTTGTCTCAATATTTCGCTACACGTCTCAGATATTTTCATGGCATTTTCAATGTTCCCCGGAACTTCAAGGATTTTTATGCCATAGGTGCCCGTAATCACGCTATTCTAACCTCGCTTCGCTCGGTTAAATCGCGGATTACGGGCACAATGACATAAAATATTGTATGGACCCACGAGCCAAAAACACCATTACGCACATGTTGCATAATATACTATTATCACTGAATATGCATGATTTACGAAACATAGGTGGGGAATGGGAACTTCCGATTTCATTGCCCTTTGAAAATTAATAAAAAAATCAGAAAAATTGGTCAGAGTTGTTCACTTTATATAATTCCAGGGAAGAAAATTTATGAAAATTCATACTGTAATGTATATCTAATATAACTTGGTACTGAATATTCTTTTTTCTTGTAAATTGAGAAATTTCCCTCTTTAGACTCCCCAAAATTCTCAAATTTCGCTGAATTTCCCGTAAAATTTGAAATTTCATGGTTTCTTTAGCCTTAACTCATATTTCATCTAGTTGTCGTAAAAAGTAGTGAACTATCTACGAAATTTAATTTTTTTGTAACAGTCTATTTGATGTTCTTTGAAGGTTTTTCCATGTGTTTATAAATATGTACTACTCCCATTAAAAATCTCAGTATTACATTTCTGTATTGTACAGTTTCCTCTCAAATTATCTGAAATCATAGTTCGTCATAGATGGGGCATTTTCAACCCGAGAATTTCGAGATATTCTAGAAATGACAACGAGGAAGGCGACAATGAGAAATGACTGAGTTGGACGTTGACTGAGGGACTGAGTTGGATAGGACCGCCTGAAACCGACGGAAGAGAATAAAGAGGGACATTCTATTTTCTAGTGAATCCTGTTCGTTCAGTATATCTTCGGCTTCGGTTTATTTTCCGGAAATGAGTAAGCCATGGAGAGGTTAGGATGGGGCACTAGGGATAAACGATTACATTGTTGGGAACAAAAGCCTTCGGGGGTGAGAGTGTAACGTGAAATTTTGCGCAATGAGGAGAATTCGTTTCAAAGAGGCGGACAGAGGGCCGGTGGAGAGACTGACGTGAAATGGGGATCGTATTCCTCGATTGATGCGCTAAGGGTCATAACGATCAAAGTAAAATCGAATCTCTGAAGGAGTTCATAAAAAGAATGATCATTTCCATAAAATACGTTCTGATGGCGATTCCGAGAGCAATTAGAGTTCGTACATTCTTCTTATATCGTAGAAAAACTTTTATTAAATTAATTTTCAATGTGCGACAGCAAATGAGCTTCTCAAAACGGTGTGGAAGCCACCATATACACAATTTCTCTAATGAAAACAACACGTGACTGCGAAGTTTTTGAGGAGTCCTTTGTTACTACCGGCGTACGGAACTCCAAATATTTAATGCCAAATTTTATCATTGTGAGAGTGGAAAAATTACGCAGAAATGCAATGACTAAAGATGAAACATGGGATATTAATATTAATTCCATCAACAATGGGTGCTAATTTACACTCCAAAAAAAGATTATATATATTGATAGATATATATTTGCTGGAAGCAGAGATACGATATGTGTAGATGTAAAACTGTAAAAGTAACATCAATGAAATGAATTTCAATTCTTGAAAAATTACGCATGATAAATAATGGATAAATTATCTTTGATGTCTATTGTATTTTGTTCGGGATATTTCAGCTATTTCCCGGTGAATGTAAAGTGATTGGAATGTATGAGGGATTTATCGTTTTTTTTTGGAAGCTACTAATCCGTAAGGAGAGATATTTCAAGTTTATGAATCTATAATCCATCCCTATCTGGTGAACATTATTCTGAAAGCGGGTTACTTTTATCCTCTTTTAGGCAAAACGGGATTGAATAACTTTAAAAAATGATATATGATACCTTAATAGAAATCAAAAACTAGAATATCCGGCATACATTCCAGAAATTTTTCATATGTATAATTTCCACTTGAATTAAAAAAAATGTTTCAATCGATGGCTTAGATTGTCAGACTTTAATTACTAACTATAAAATAGAAATCAAGTATTAAATAAAGAATAAATACGAGTTAAATATCGTTGAATACATTAAATAATTTACAATTATCAAACCTAATCTAGTACATATGGAATAATTAATGTTATAGCAGGATTTTGAGGAGATAACCAACGAACATGAAGCGAAAATTTTTTGCATTTTTCACTCAAATAAAATTTAAAAAAAATTAGTTGAAAATGTTCGTTTTAATTGTTCTAAATGTCGATAATTCAAACTAAATTTTATTCGCTTTAAAAGTCAGTCTATATATCCATGGAGAATAGAAATACCGGTCCATCCTCTCGGAAGTTCAGTACAAACCGGAAAAATGCCGACGTTTTACGGATCGTGAGCTGTCGCAACTGCCAAAGTATTTAACAACAGAACTCAAGTGGATGTATAGATCACCTTCCTCTTCCATTGTCGGGCTATTTTCGAGGAACCTCGACAGCAAGCTCATTCTTGTATTTCAGTGGAAGAGGCTTTCGGATGATTTATAACGGTTACTCTGGCAATAATTCTCTGCCATTACTGTATCTTGTCTTTAAGAGCAATGCATTTGCTGAGAATCCACAGAAGCTTTTAACCAGAAAAAAAATCGTTTAGTGAACCAAAATCATCAATTGAATGGCATCGTTATTGTGTCAAAGGATTATCAAATTTCTTAATTTAATTCTTGTTCAGTCCAATAAATATTATCTACCGTTTAAATTCCGCCAGACGTGATGAATGGTACCATTTTCATGAAAAAGAATTATGAACAGTGTGAATAATGAATTCTTTCACCCGCTATCTCGTGTATTGAGAATTTATTTTTCGTGGTGAATGGAGAAGGAGAACGGAGTCCCGCGGGGCTGATATTTCGTGATCAATACCGGTGAGAGTACAGGTTGAACATTAATCCTGGCCATTGGCAGGAAGAATTCGTTCGAGAGCACTGAGAACAAGTAAGACAGACGGATTTGGCCGTGTGCCAGTTACGGAGACTTCAGTGTCCACAAACAAACAATTCCCCTTCGTCTCCGTCCGCCTTCGCCCTGGCTCTCATATTCCTCGGGGAGGGTTCGGTAATTAATAAGTGCGGAGATAGGCGAACTCGTAGTTCTTCCCGTGAACTCTTTAGTCTCTTCATTGCAACTGTATTGCTGCGCTCGATTCACCCGCGCGCACCGGAAAAACGTATTGGGTAGCCTCTTAACAATGACAAATCGTCTCGAAGCTGCCCTAGTCAATTAACACTCAGTTGGGAACGTGACTAATAGTCCATTTTGTGGATTAAAATAAATGGAAAAGACTTTGTGCAAATCGTTATGAAAGTTTTTATATTTTGGATATGTCTATTTTGTTCAAATATTGATTTGAATAACTTCCTGGCAGATTTGACTGCACCAATGGGGGTAAAATAAACCCTGGTTATTTTTAACTTTAAATTATTTCGTTTAAATGTATTTCCGCAATTCATAGGTAACAGTGATTGAACAATTGGGAGAAGGTGGTAGAGCGGAAATATTTCTGTTCCCTACAGCATTCAATGCAAATATTTCATGATAACTTTAATGTCTTTGATATACTCATCGATAGATAGAACAAATTCTTTAAGAACAATGAAATTTCTCCGTATTTTATAACCGATGCTTTGCTGTCACGGTTCAGTAGTGAAATTGTACGCTACAACAGGGGTTTACAGTTGATGCAATAAAACTGAAATAACCATTAAACTCGGAAAAAAATGGGGCTCCGATTGTTTCTCATTCCGTAGATAAATGGATTGAAATATCTGTTTGTGCTGATGTAAAGTAAATAGCAGAATTGGAAAAAAAATGATTGTGCCAATTGATAACTGCATTTTCACTCTGGAAAAACTATCGTGAATGGGGGATATTAAAGGCTGATGATGAGAAGGGGGATTTGTAGACGTTAGCTACTCAGGCTGAGACTTAGAGCTGGCTCAGGCTTCGCTTCATCATTATCTAAAGCCTCATTTTGGTGTGATCAATGGGGTTATAGACGGGGACGATTTTGGGCCTGACTCAGGCTTTAATGATGAGGCTGAAAGCTCCAAAACTCAAATTATTTTCTTCTCTCCACCCATCACAAATTTTCAAATCTATGCTTACCCTTCTCCACGTTTAGTAAGAGCGTGTGTGAAATTATCATCAGAAAAATAAAAATAATTGTTACGAAATTATTTCGTTTACTAGAATACGAAAAAACTGTAATTGTTGAATACCAATGGTTGCATTTGGAAAATATGCTTAATAAGCTCTTATACTAGACTGAAAATTTCCAGTTACATAATAGTCCGAATGGCTAAATGGTTAAGTACTATCGAAATCGAGTTCTGAGGGAGGGATTGTTTTTCACTCATTTTGACAATGGAGATACTACCCAGTATGTGGTTGGTAAGGTGTCGAAAAAAGCAGTTTTTGCACATACCGACTTATCCACTCCAACCAAAAATTCAGAACCGAAATGATTTTTTGCTCCTCCACTGATTTCACTATTTACTCTTATTCTGAAAAATATTTGCATGACATAAGGCGTTATCACGTAACTTCAGCGAAGGTATATCTGTGGTCCCACTTCCGGGAATAAAAGTACACACCTCCAGGCATTCGCCAACCGTGGGGTTCTTATCGTAACACTCGGCATTTTCCCTACTAACGAATATGCTCCATAAATTGCTGGGTAGCAGGGACACACTTCCGTTTAAGCTGGCAGGGACATTCATTAACATCGTAACGCCTCTTAATTTAAACCGTACCAGTGAGAGGTGCGGACGATGCATATACTGTAAGCTCCAGGCATTTCAGCAGAGAAAACCAAAAATAGTAACATCCAGATAAGGGCAAATGCTAGAGGATTATGGTGAAGTATTTATTATTTTTGAATCATCTCAACTAATCAAAATAAAACTATCAATATCAATTTGAGATTAAGATCTTAAATTCAAATTTTTGAAGCGTTTAATGTGTGACCTTTAAATTCTTAGAATAAATTATTTGTTTCAATGCCCTATACTCTTTTCATGTATTCATATAGAAAATATTCCTAAAACTCTGATACATTGGAATGAATGGAAATTTAAACAAGACTTCAATAAGAAGAAAGGCCACCAGAAAAACAAAATTCCTTCTAAATTCTCCTTCATCTCTTACGATTCGTTATTAATGAAATTCACAATCTTTTCGCTCGTTTTATAAAAAAAAAAATTCCCCATTTTAACTGCTTTCCGATCGCATGAATACATTGTCTGCTTGAATTCCATTCTTTTATAAGTTTCGGCTTTATTCTCTTTATTTCATTCTTTCTTTCCCCGCAAACGCCAATTTCTTTGGCGTTTAAGGCAGACGAAATTGCAGAAAAATCGCTTGATGATTTTTCCATTGATACTAATGCGGAACGTATGGTGGAAGTAGTATAAAGTGAAATAGCGAAAAGTTTTCTCAATGCTTCACTTATGTTTGGTTTTGTAACCTACTTCGATCGCCGCTGCTGGTGGCTGACTGTTGAAATTAATAAAGAGGTAAGATAGTGGAAAACTGGTTTTGGATGAGTAGTAGAAGAATAAGTGCGGCGGGAAAAGACCATGAAAAGGGCGAAGACGAGCGCGAGAATTAGGGGACTCTATAGAGAAAGAGAGAGAGAGAGAAAGAGGAGAGAGAAAGAGAGAGAGAGAGAGGGGGGGGGGGGCAGGAACACGTTGCACATAATAAAGACGTATTGAATTCAAGTTCCATGATCATCGAATTAGAAATGGTTTCAGCTCTTGACCACGCGTATTTGATCAAATATGCGACCGCACTACTACCGCATTTTGCTATTCAGTTGAATTGATTCAGACCGGTTAATCACAATTTAACTGGAATATCGGGGGTGAGATTAGAGAAATTGACAGGACACTTTAATTAAGGCCATTTAAGTGAGTTTCCACTCATGAATTTCCCATAGTAGGCACTTAATAATGATAATTCATTTTGCAAATAGTTTGGGAATTCTGATTTTTTTAGGTTAGTTGAGATCTACCTCGCTGAAATCTTTGAAGTCCTTGGAATTTCGTATTTGTTCGAAATACTATCTAAAGATTTCCATTGAATCGTGTAGGAAAAAAATGGATGAAAGCAAAATAAAAATTTTCTATACGATTTTATCAAACAGTTCCCTGAAAATTGTTCGAAAGTTCATTAACAAAAATTAAGGTGATGAGAAATGTATGGAGGGTGTTAAATTTAATTTTATTACGTTATGCTCAGACATTTTTAATTTTATCGACTTGTTAATGAAAATAAAAGTTGGAGATGTTTGCTCCTACAAATCAAATCTCATGAAGAGCCTTAGAAAGCTTGGGTCAACTTATGGCGTAATAACTTAATTAATAGGCTTTAAAATTTTTTTAAGCGATGAAATAATATACAAAGTCTATAATCCACAACTCCATTTAATTGTAATAACCAGAGTTGCTCCGCTGAGTTTAAACTGCACTTTATCGATTCTCATGTGAAGTGCATTCCCAGAGCAATTGTTATCACTTCCATTTAATTAAAATCACGTTATTAATTAATTAATTAATTAAGGATGTATCGAGCAAGCACGAGGCTACAAAGCGAGGGTTTAAATTGCCCACTCTAGCGACATTACAAGCTCTCCTGCTCGCTCAATTTTTAATGAGAGGCCCATCCCAAGCTATATCAATCTGTTTACATATTCTTCCCCAGTAAAAAAATTGAGTTTTCAGTATGATTAATTCAAATTAGCAGTAGTCGGCCATGCGGTAGAAACGTAACACTCTGCGTGACACTGCTTTGTGTTCCCTTAGCATTATTTTAACGGTTCAATTTGGTCATCACGTTTAACGTAAAATAATATTCGATGAATCGACTCATGCTCACCAGTTCGTGAATTCATTCTTGAAAACATATCCAATTGCTTCAAATTCTTTTTATATGATTCATGCGTGTAACCGCATGGGCTACAGTCGCCCGTGGTCGACTAGAAAGTAGGGGGTTTCCAGCGACTAGCCGTACCCAAATAAAAATAAAGTGGATTTTGACTCGTGGGATTATATCACTCGCCTTTGGCTCGTGATATAAACCTCCCACTCACCTCCCAAAAACCATTTTTTTTCACTTGTTATGAAATATACTATTTCATCACGCTGTGTCCCAATAGTAACTTCTCCGATATGCATTTGTTACGAATTATACTATTCTATGCTTTATCATCTCAACTCCTATGCTTCATAGGAGTATGTGTGCGATACAGAATCGGCCGACTAATCAATAATAGGCGACGACAAAGGCTGTAATAAACGTATAAATGAAAACTATGATTTGCACTGCATATTTTCCAAAGACTAGGGTTCATGTTTCGGCTTAAAAAAACTTCCAATTCATTATTTCTCTCATCGACTTTGGTGGTTATTGAATGACAAATTGGAGTTGATTATTCGTTATATGAATCTCGAGGGACAGAGATCTTCATTTAAATCCATAGACATAAAATTGGACTTTAATTTGAGATTTTCACTTCTAAATGAACACTTTCAAAAATATTGAGGTTAATTCCAAACATCAATTTCTAATTTTTCGACCGTTTAATATCCGATTTCTGAATTTCAATTTAAGAATTTTCAAATTGGAAAATATGAATTTCTCTTCAAAACAAAGTTAATAAATACAGTGCAACAGATATAACTTTCATCGTTGCATTTCCAATTTTTCAGTTCTCATAAAAATAAAAAAATTCGGCTTCGCTTAACTTAACATTAACTAAAATTATCAGTGAGTTGTTTTATAATAACCACCTGATAAGCTGGTGTTTTTTGGTTTATGCTCCGTCGACATGATGATAACACCTCAATTTTATGATCACGTCCAAAGTGAGGGAGATTAATGTCCCTCGAATCGACGTGTGTTCATCGATTCGTCCCTTGATTCGTGAGAACGGATCCAATTTTGTTGACATGTCAACTCTCTGCAGTGGGTAAGTCTCATCCATCCCTACATCACATTTTTATATACCCGGTATCAATCATGATCGCGGTGCGTGAAATTCTACTTGAAACATGAGATTGACCCTGTTCATGCGGTTTGAGTAATCCCATTAACTGACTAATTTCAATCACTCATATATACCTGCGTTCTTCTTATGCAAAATGAGAGAATCGAAATTGGTAATTGCCCATAATTGACAAATTGAAAAGGGATGATTGAAGCGATGATGCATATGCAAATGAGTCTGACTGAAAAGTTGGTTTAATTCAATTTTGCCTGATGGTCAGTTGTTCCAAAATTCTTTAGAATCTACAGCAATTAGCAAAACTTTATATCAGTATTCCGTTTAATCCCTCAGATTCAGATATTTACATCATAGGGATAAGGCCCGGGTGTAATAGTTCGTAACCTCGAAATCGCAGTGACGAATGATAAGAAAAATAATTATTACATCATAAGCAAACTGAATTTTCGACCTCTGTACATGATTACCGCAAGTCGGAATTATGTCCTCTCACCACTTAATCATCATTTCACGTGTAATGAGTGACAGCGATTTCGAGGTCATAAATTATTACACCCGGCCTTTAAGCTAAGAACTAGTTTTCTCACCGAAAATCTATTGCTTCTTTTTTAATAGAGGATGTATTTCGTTTGCCAAAAATGTAAAAAATTCCCGCTAGCTTCAGTGATTTTAACAGCTAATAGATAGTATTTTTTTCATGTGGAAATTGATAGAAAATGGAATGGATAACTCATCACAACTGCGAGCATCAAGACGAGTTTAATGGAAATTAATGCAAATTTTTGCAGAGAAAAAAGTTCAACTTCACTAACTTTATTTGGAGTGGCGACAGTTGGATATTAGAAATCGTCGAGGTAATAAATCATTTGAACCGAAATTCAAATCAAGACTACTTTAAAAAGTGCGAAAAAATCCAGTGAAAATGCACTCCACGAAATGAAAATTTCATAAAATAATTCTAATTATAGACAAAGTCTGTGTATTTATTACTGGAGATTAGGCAAAATAATTTGAAGCCCACATATTATTGAGGTTTCTTATCGTTTTCCCTTTATTTTGTCATTTGCTATGAAATTATGACTGGCAACGGTTCATTTGCAATGACATTTCATGCAGCTGTCAATTTCCAAATATTCAATGATTTTGTCATTCGTAACATGGAAATAATTGAAGGTAAAATATTCCTTAATACTTGTCAATTATCCCTAAATTTTCCAAAATTTGGAAAATGGAAAAAAAAATGGAAAATGGAATTGACAATTTAAAACAAAAACGGGTATGAAGGGAGGTGATTAATGTGACTTAATACAAAATCGCAATGTTTAACATCATTCTTTTTCATTTCAGTAGGGACAATGTGAAATTATGATGAAATTCATATTACTTCCGGACTCTCAATGGGTTTCGTCCCTAATCGATCAATAATTGATAGTATATTGTCACAAAAAGAGGTTCGTCGTCGTTGCATCACCATTCAAATTCAAATTAAACGTCAATTCCCGGATACGGTCACTTGAAGGCTTTACATGTGGCGTCGTAATTTAAAAGACAGGTAAATTGCATTCCCATACTAATTCTGTACAGCTGTCACAGTGGTAAAGGAAGTTGACGGTTCTCATATGGTCCGATGCCCCGGCGAAATCGGTTGCAGCGATAGCCACAAGACCACGAGGATTTAATTGGATCTGTCATCCGGCTTTCATGGTACTGCATATTATTTTTCTTTTTCTACGTCAACTGATTTTGTTTAACAACATGACAGTAAGAGTTGAGGGGTTACTGGCCACGGAGATTTTCACAAGGGATTTAAATATTCATGACTAAGTGGAGAAAAAAAAATTGCCAATGAGATATTCTTTTGCAAGTTGATATCTAATTATTATTCTCTTGAAATAAAACAAAAATATTAATAATAATGCATAAAAAATGCTGAGCGCTGCCAATTTCATTCTGATTATATACTTCAAAAATGGATAAAAGTTACAAAAAGAAATTCAGACAAACGCTTTCTTAAATGTTTAAATCATTGACATTCGATTTCTGTAAATAATGTAATTTAATTGGTAATACCCGTCAAAGAATTATTTAAATTTATCTCGTTAGGCCGCTGGTAAGAAAGGGGAACTACTCAGTGCTATTTTGGAATGAAGAAATAACAGTGTTTCTGTTTCTAAGGGTAATAATAAATATCTAAAAACCGATAAGAGTTACGACGTAATGCAGGGCTTTTGCATTTCACAGACCGTCCTTTTCACTTCGTTAGCACATATTCATTTTAATTAGCAAAATTGTCATGAACGATTGCCCCTTATCATTTATCGGACTCGTTAACAGTTTGTTATACTCTCTGTCTGTAGACATTCCACAGAAGCCCTAGGAGCATAACATTTTTTGATAATAACAAAATTTATTCCAGTTTATAATTAATTAATTTTGACAAATACGTTTTGCAGTCTTATGGGTGTACATCTCCCCTGTTTTTGACGGCGAAAACTGCCGCGGAAATGCAGATTAATTAGGAGAAACTAGTTGATAAAGCTTTTCGTTTTTAAATAATGAAGCACAACGGACAGGATGAACGAGAAAATTGTGAAATGAAAAGCTCCTGCATCCTCGAGCTGTGTAGAAAGTTGTTTCAACCATTATTCCTCTCTCTCCCCCCAGCCTATACTAAAGTTTATTAATTCGCGAAAGTATTGCATCGATGTGTCACTGCGCAGATCGATTTATCGCCTCGACATGTGCCCCACATGATTCTTCTCACGAGAAATATATCCCTCGTTTTTTTTTTCTGATAAAATAAAATGTAAAATCACGAAATAAATCATGCCAAACTGTCTCGTTAAACTCTCCACCAACATTCCAGAGTGATCTGAATTTATGTTCCGGTAAAAAGTTTTTTTTCATTGTGATTGTTTTTTTTGTTTCGGAGGTGAAATCGCGCAAGGAAATTATTAAAAAAAAATTTTTTAAATTAATTATTAAACGAAATTAAATATTGAAAAGTGTTTCGATGGTGTTGTAGGAAATTTATATTATGTTCGGGTATGAAAAAAAAACCATTTCATTCTTATTTTGGCTTGGGCTGCTAACTCTTATGAGCTTAGCGATGAACAATGGTATTTCCATCATTCTATGCGCTGACAAAAAATATAGTTCTGCGAAACGTATTTCTTTCGGACAATCATGTGACCTAAATTCCTCTAATAAAACGTCCTTTCAATTCTTGTCTAAAAAATTTTTTGATTGTCAAAATTACATTTTTTTAAGTATAATCTTTGTACATTTTTTAAAAATAATTTTACTTCAGATATAGTTTTGTATTCATCGTCAAAACAAAGAAAATAAGGAGTGGAACCGACGGTGTCACAGACGGTCTCATTATTCCTTGTAATTTCTACTCGACGAAATGTAACTGGTTCGAGAATATAAACCGAACTGATGAATACTAAATAAACTAGTAAAAGTTCATATGATTTAAGTGTTTTTTCAGGAAAATGACTTCATCATTGAGATTTTTTACGCTGTTTGGTCCGGAAAAAATTATCATGTTAAATAGTATAAATAAAAAAATAAAAAAATAAATAAGAAAAATAAATAAAAATAATAAAATAAATAGCTAAAAAAATAAATAAATAAATAGTTGTTAAATAGTATTAGGTAAGTTTTTTAAAAAGCCCCCCCCCCCACCAATAATTTCCCAAAAATGTTTAATAATTGCCACAAAAATCAATATTTTCAACACTGGTTTGTCGCATTTCAAATAAATTCATCGGGGAATGGGTAATATTTTGAACGGATGCATATTTAAGTGACACTGAATTAATTTAATTAAACAGAAGGTGTCAGAGATATTCACCTTGAAAAGGGCACGATCGCCAGGTTTCGACTATTTGGGGCTCAGTTTCGTGTGGAATGCGTGATAGACGGACGAGACATGGTGTATCTGAGAATTGTGCGAAGAACAGTGCACGTAAAACTCAATTAAAAAATTTTTGAGTGGTCAACGTGAGCATCCATTGTCACCCCCTCGCCAAAGTGATTAATTAGTCTCTCGGACAGTTTGACCACTGAAGATTATTATTATTCACTTGTTAATTGTTGTTCTTAATAAGATTGTTCATAATTTTTTTGCCAACAAAAGGGTCGGAGCAGTTGCGTGGGTTAGCTGTTGAAGGGATCATTGCTGATCAATTTTGACATCATCTTCGGGTTTTCCCTTGTCTGCTTTTATGTGAACATGTGTCGTCGTAGCGAATAGACGCACCATGTCTACACCGTTGGTCCCGGATCATGCAAAGAGTGGTGAGGTAAGAGATGTTCCAGTGCCCGTAACTTTCGACCTAATCATGTCCGCCAATCCTGGCTTTTGACATTTACAATTGCAGAATTGAGCCTAGACTTTAAAAAAAAATATAGGTGAAAGGGCCTTTGTTTACCGTTTCCAAAAAAGAAAAATTTTCGCGCGAATGGAATTTAAAAATTTTCCAAATGTGGTCCTCGATAATTATGGCCACATAGTAAATTCTAATCAACTATGCCTGAAATTTCAATTGTTTTCCAATAACGTCTACCAGAAAACGTAAAAATATTCTTTTCAATAGAAATGTGAACGCTAATTGATTGCAACAGCTGATATCCTCGAAGAACCACGTAACGATGTGATAATTGGCGAAGTAGAGTTCAACGTCCACGGGTTAATACCGTCCTCCCGCCCCCCGAGTTTATCCCAGTTGTTCTGAGTGGATGCAATCGTTTACCATCTTTCTCGGTAGTTTGCTCAGGCGCAATGGGTGAAACTTTCACTAATGAAAATTAGGAATGTGTTAGAGACCCTCCATCCGGATATTACCCCCTCACAGCTTATTCACGTAGTATCTGTATATATATCTAAAATTCTGCATCCCGAGCCCGGGATATCTAGAGCCATTCCGGGGAATCCCGGACCCTCCGTCAGGTTCAAATATTTACCAGAGACCAACCCATTTCGGCTGCATTACTTCTTCCTGGAAAATGTATGTCAACCTTTCTCCATCCTTTCTTCTTTCCACACTCACTGTTCTCAGCACCCTTTCTCCAGCGGTCACTTATTTCAACACACGAAAGCGCTTTTGGGGCACAAAAATTATATTTTTTTTTCTAATTAAACGTGCGAGGGAAGAGTTACACGGAAAATTTACAAAATGTAAGAAATATGGCTTTAAACGCCACAATTATTTTTACTTTTTTAATCGTTATTTTATTGCTGCAATTTTTGCTGGGTATTCCTTGGTACCGCTACATCCAGTCGTGGCAGTGGAAAGTTGGGGGAAGGTGTAGCAGCTATTAGTGGGTTAATGGCCTCAGAATTACTGCGTTTATTTTGTCCTGACAGGGACTTAGGGCTGTAGTGGGGATTCAAGTCGATTGTGACTATTGAACCGTTTTCAACGAATCTCTAAGAATACCTGGCAAGTGGGAAAAGTTTTATTATTCCTACTATCGAGGAACTTAAAAATTCAGCAGACAGCTACATCTTGGAATTGGTGAGGATTGCATCAATCATTTAGCGATACATAATTCATAGGAAGCTTAGAAAAAAAATGTTTATGCCATAGGTGCCCGTAATCACGCGATCCTAACCTCGCTTCGCTCGGTTAAATCGCGGATTACGGGCACAATGACATAAAATATTGTATGGAACTTGTGCTTACGCACATGTTGCATAATATACTATTACACCTATCGGTAGGAAATTGGTTAATGGCTCGAGAGTGTCTCCAAAAACCCAATCAATCTTTCTGAATATCCTCTGTAGGTACACGCACACGCTGTTGATATTCCCAGTTGCTGTTGACGCAAACACAGTGCACAATCCTGCTTTTGTGTTGTCTTTAGCTGTATTACAGTACATTTGCTCGGATAGTTTTGTCGGTGGCAGCATAGTAGTATCCATTGACAATAGTTATGGTAGCGGAGAATGAAGACAAGTCTAGCTGCTAGGGTGATTCAATTTGATTCCCTCCCAGCTTTCTAGGACAAATTATATTGCGTACTCGTCGATACGACAGTCGATTATGTTTATCGAAAATTGAGTATTTTACATACTTCGTGTCGAAAAACGCTATTTCTAACCACTTGCACTCATATTCGAGTTTCTTTAGAAATTTATTTCTCTGGACAGACATGAATTAATCAGAAATATGGCATTAAAATTCAGGCGTAGTTAAATTTTCTGCCAGCCATTCAACGACACTGAATTTATCAGTAGGAGAAACTTGAATTCGTATAATTAACATCTGTAAAACATTTATTATGTTCCTGTTGGGGAAAAACAAATTGAAATTATGTAAACTGTACATCTTTTCATTGCCGTGAGTTCGATAATAATTTAGTTCCCAAGCTTTTGAGAAGCGTTAAGCCAAGCCGTGATGAACCAACACTGATGGAAGGATTTATTTATTATCAAGTATGACTGGTGACTTCTTGATTGCACTCAGTGAATTACAGCCCGAAATTTTGTAAGTTACGCATGGCATATTCAACGGGAAAATTTTGAAGTTTTTAAAAACGGAAAGCAGTGTAAATATGAAAAATCTCTCAATTCTGGAAATACGAAACCAATTCGAAAATGACAAATTGGTGTGAGAGTTGAAAATATTCAGTATTGTAAAAGTTCCGATCCACAGTCTGAAAGAAAAATCAAATTTTATAAACTACTAATTTGTAGAACAGTCCTCACATTTCAAATTGATTTTTCTAGATTTTTAATATAAAAAATTCATGAATAATTCGGTTAGAAACTCATTGAAATCATGTAAATATTGCGAAATTTAACAACCAAATTTATTTGTCATTCAAATTTCAAGGAAATTATTAATGTAATGTACCATTGATAATAAATAACCACTTCTATCAATGCACGAGACAGAATTGCGAATGAAAATTAAAAAAATATTAAACATGAACAGATGATTGCGAGAAAATAACGCAGCGCGATAGTGCGTGAGAGACCTGATGAAAGGATTTATTTACCCTCAACTGAGTTAGAATAAAAAAAACATTTTGCCTAGAATAAATTACCATTTTTTAAAATAATAGACGCAATTTAACACAGTAAATTTTACTTTTTTCGTGACAAATGAGTTGATTGTCTTCTATAAAATTTACGTGTTCATGATAAATAATTCCTTCCACCAGTGAGCAATTGATAATTGATACGTGAGATACAGTTACGGAGTATCATTTCATATACTTTCAGTTGTGTTGTCCAGCCAGACGCAAGATGCTGTCACGCTCTATGAGACAGCTATAGGTTTCGACTATCTACCACTGAGACAGAAGGAAGAATTGTACAGTTCCAGTTTTATATTTATCACACGTTTATTCGTTCGAATTAATTATACTTTCGCAGTGGATCACTGAAAATTACAAAGATGATCTTCATGTCCATTATTCGTCAATTAGCCTCAACTGATGCACAACATTACTTCGCTTTAATCATGCAATTTATTCACATGAGTTATTATTGGTTTTAGAGTTTTTACTTAATGCGAGTAGACGGAGATTAGAGACTGATATTGTGGCAGAGGAGAGTGAGTAAGCAAGATAGAAAGTTTAACGTTTTTTTTTAAGAAAATAAAATTTAAAGTGAAGAAAAATTGAGAAATTAAGGGAAAATTTGCCGAAATTGAATAACTCAGGGATATTGCTCTTGTTGCGCTTGTTTTTGTACATAAATCGATTGTCCTTTTTTTTACAAGAAAATATATCCTCTGTCCATCTAGTTATGGATTTAATGTTGCTAAAAAAAATATGCATTGACTGATCAATGTTGATATTTTAAAAGGTTTTCTGTTTTGAAAGTAATTGTTGTTTGTTTTGTTTTGTCTATTTATTTACTTCACATTAATGGGGAAAGAAATCATAGGTTCAGGAAAATTTTCCTCTGGCATTATATTTTTTGTCATATTCATATGGAAGTACTGAACCGGTGTGGTCAACCAGTTGGGTAGCTTGGTGAATATTCTCATCCACCGCAAGACGCTTTTATCCACGCAGAGCAATGTTCCTGGATTTTCAGTATATTTGGTACGAAAATGAGTAAAATGTAGGGAATGCGGGTAACTCAGAGTTTATTGAGGAGGACAACGACTCTTGTATGGGTTAGGGAAAGGGTTTTTGTGGTAACGGGATATGGCTCTGTCGCATTAGTGAGCGACACTGGATTCCCGGAGAAACGGTGAATCAAATCCCTGAGCTTTTACAACCCAAGAACTCAACTAGGCCAGTCTGTTAAATTGTATTATTCTTGTTTAGTCAAAATCGGGGAGATTTTTTTTTAGAAATCATCGGTCTGAGGAGGATTAGTGAAACATGTGGAGGCTTTCTTTTCTTTTCATTAGGAGGAGTAGCTGAACATGGGAAGAATATAAAATTAATTTTTGATGTAGAATCATAGTGGAACCAAAGCCGAGAATTATATCTATATACGACTACTCTACGCAAAATTAGAATCATAGCAATTTTTAGAGAAAATAAAGTTCATCGTACCGGGGGATGAATTATAGACGACAATTCAGACCATAAAAAATCGGTTAAAATCCGTTAAATTCTGTAGGTTGATCGATATAGTCCCTAATTACTATGTTCACATATTCATTTTCAATTTTATATTCTCTCTCTGTTGGAGACAAAATAAAAATTTGGTGGTACCTTAAGTAGTGATTTACGGAATAAGAATATTGTACGTGATGAGGAAAATAATCACAGAATTTCCAATTTCACGGAAAATTTGAGAGAATTCGAAATATTTTAATGTTATTAAATTCTAATTAGAAACGCGAATATCCAATAATGAATTACACTGACTTGAATGATTATTGGAAATTTTAAAAAATATTTATCTAAATTTTCCGAATATTTATATATTTATATGCAGTATATTTTTTCAAACTATATTTTTTTCGTTACAATATGTGCTTCTATTTAAGTATAATCACAGTACATATTGCCAGCAAAGTTTTTTTGAAAACTCTTTTATCTCTTTAGACATCGAAATTTCACTACCATTTATTCCGCCAATCTGTTTGCAAAAGTCACTACGGAATTAGCCACGAAATTTCAACATCTCTCTAACAGATCACTTTTTCATTGTCCACACACGTGTTGGGTGGGAGGGGAGGGGGGAGAATGATCATCAGCCGGTGTCTCAATAGGATGGATTGGAATATTAGGTACCTATAAGCGGCACCGCTTCGGAGGACCGCGTCAACACGTGGGCCACCAGCAGCGAAAACACCGTCTGTGACAACAGGATCGTAACACCTGCAACATCACACGCATATATTCTAATACCGACACACGAGCTGTTTAGGTACATTTCCCTGAAAATTTTCGTTCGTAATAATATACAAGGGTAGTATCCCAGGCAGGGAAAGTCCACCCTGACGATGGGAACAAGGCTGGAATAAGATATGACATCAAGGCTGGATAACCCAAACTTGAATCCAGCTTCTTTCTATCGTCAAATAGTATATTGATTCAAGCATGGGTCGCCCATATATAATCAAGCCTTGGTTTAAGGTTGGAACAGCATGGCTGCTCAAGACTGGGATATCGAAGATAGAACAAGACTTAGTTCCATCGTCAAATCAATGACTGATTCAAATATGAGAAGCAATGTTCCATCGGGCTCATTCTACACTGAGAGAAAAACGTACTGTTGGTTGAAAAATTAATTCCTGGTTCAAGAATAGTTTTTACTATCATATAATTCTTCACCCAATCTTTTTTTTTGTTCCTTAAGTATTTTTTTATTGTCCAGAGAAGGAAAGTTATAATGTTTTTCTCTCGCTGGACAACGTGCATACTTAAGGGACAAGAGAAAAAGTTTCGCTCAAGAATTATGCGATAGTAAAAAATACTCTTGAACCAATAATTTATTTTTCAGCCAGAAGTCCGTTTTTCTCTCAGTGTATCATGTTTCACAGTTGATTCATTGAACAAGTTGAAACGGATACCAATGATTTTTTTTCCAAGATTTCATAAATGTTAACATTAAATTTTTATTTCGTAAACGATATACAATTACTCGAGTTGAATTTATTTAACCATTTTTTTCTCTTCTCCTAAACATAGGGAAACCGAAAATTATACATCGAAAACCTCGTCTCCACGTGAAATTACGAAGAATCCATTGTCTCTTTATTTGCAATTTAAGTTGGATCTAAATATTTCAAAACTCCCACAACAAATTTCTGTTTTAATTGCTTTTTTTTTATTCAATAAATGAGTAAATCTTGATTTTGTTCCTCCAGCAAGAATCAGGATTTACAGACATTCTTAGACGACATTTGGATTACAAACCTGAACCAGCCATGATATCCAATATTGAATCGAGGCTCGATACTCAAGGTTTGAAAAATAAAAGTTGGATCGCCAGCCTTGGAAACATAGTTATGTTTCAATGTTCGTTTAAGCTTAATTCAATCTTGGATATTGAGGCTGGACCAGTCTTTGTCAATCTTGGATCAAGCCTGATCGAACCTTAATTCCGTAATTCATTCCTATCTGGGATACACGTCTCAATTGACAATTGAAATATTAAATATGGATTACTCAGCTTTTCGTTTCGTATTTCCATTGTCGTAAGTGGGAAAAAGTGTGGA